>RJWM01007160.1:0-79749 GCA_004363535.1 Dasyprocta punctata | reverse complement strand
TGAGAGCAAAGGTTTTTGAAATAGGTATTGATGATTTATATTTCCACATCGTCTGTAGCGATTTCACCCTTTTCATTCCTTATTGCATGAATTTGAGTTTTTTCTTTCCTTTTTCTGATAAGGTTGATTAGGGACTTATTAATTTTATTTATTCTTTCAAAGAACCAACTCTTCAATTCATTAATTTTTTGTATTGTTTTCTTAGTCCCAATTGTGTTGATTTCTGCTCTGACCTTTATAATTTCCTCCCTTCTTAGGCTTTGGGCTTGACTTGCTCTTCTTTTTCTAGATGTTTGAGGTGTGTTTATTTGTGCTTATTCTGCTTTCCTGATATAAGAATTTACTGCAATAAATTTCCCTCTGAGGACTGCTTTCATTGCATCCCACAGGTTCCAGTAAGTTGTATTTGCATTTTTATTTACTTGCAGATATTATCTAATTTCTTCTTTAATTTCCTCTGTGACCCATTGATTATTCAGAAGGGTATTATTTAATTTCCATGTGTTTTGCAGTTTCTTTTGTCATCAATTTCCAGTTTCATGGCACTATGATCAGATAAAATGCATGGGAAAATTTTGATTCTTTTGCATTTACTTAAACTTGTTCTATGGGCTAGTATATGGTCTATCTTAGAAAATGCCCTGTATGCAACTGAGAAGGATGCATATTCTGATGTTGTTGAGTGGAACACTCTGTACATGTCTAATAAGTCCATTTCTTTACAAGTTTGATTTAGTTCTATTATTTATTTGCTGATTTTTTTTTGTCTAGTTGATCTGTCTCTCTGTGTCAATGGGGTATTAAAGTCTCCCATTATAATTGTGCTATTGGTTATTTGATTTTTATTTTCTATTATTATTTGTCTTATATAGCTGGGTGCTCCCATATTTAATGCATATATATTTAAGATTGTTATCTCTTCCTCTTGAAGTTTTCCCCTAAGTGACCTTCTTTGTCTCTTTTGATCATTCTTGGTTTGAAGTTCACATTGTCTACAAAGAGAACAACTACCCCTGCTTTTTTCTGGGTTCCTGTTACATGGAATATTGTTTTTCATCCTTTGACTTTCAGTCTATGAATTCCCTTTTGGGTTAGGTGGGTTTCTTGTATACAGCATATGGTTGGATTTTGTTTCTTAACCCACTGTGCCAGTCTGTTTCTTTTAATTGGTGAATTGAGGTCATTTACATTAACAATTATAACTGATATATATTGGCTTATTTCTGTCATGTTATCTTTCTGCTGTTGGTTCTTTACATTTCCCCTCTGTTTAATTGTTTTCCCTGCTTGGTGGTTTTTTCTGTTGTTCTTGATGTAGTAGTCATTTTTATATCTATCTATAATGTCTTTCAGTACTCTTTGTTGGGTTGGTTTGGTGGTCATGAAGCTCTTCACTTGTTCTTTGTCATGGAAGTGTCTTATTTCTCCATCAATTTTGAAGGCTAGTTTTGCAGGGTACATCAATCTGGGTTGGAAGTTGTTTCCTTGTAGGATTTAGAATACTTCACTCCATGCTCTTCTTGACTTCATTGTTTGTGTTGAGAAGTCTGCTGTGGTTCTGATGGGCTTTCCTTTATAGGTGATTTGTTTCTTTTCTCTAACAGCTTTTAATATTCTGTTCTTATGCTGAATTTCTGAGATGCTGATTATTGTATGTCTGGGTGTAGATTTATGCTGTTTATGTCTAACTGGAGTTCTATATGCTTCACTTATCTGTATGTGAGTTTCTTTTCCCATGCTTGGGAAATTTTCCACTATTACTTCTGTAAATAGTCTTTTTATATCATTTTTGTTGTCACCTTTCTCATTTACACCCATCACCTTTGTATTGTTTTTCTTTGCATCATCTTGCAACAGTTGAATTGTTATTTCCCAGTTCCTTGTTATTTTTAAAAGATCTTTCTTTTCCTAGTCACTAGCTGCAATCTTGTCTTCAAGGTCTGAAAGTCTATCTTCACATTTGTTCAAGCAGTTTTGCCAGCTTTCATTGGAATTTTTGATTTCCTGGATAACTCTTTGAATGTTTCATTCATTCCAAATCTTTCCTATATTGTTCATTCAAGGTTTCCATCATTTTCCAATGCTGTGTTCAGCATTTCTTTCATTATGTTTAGTATTTCTTGTTTTACCTGGGAGATTATTTTTTATCTGATTTCTTTTACAGCTTCATGAAATTGTTTCTTTACTTCAGTTGCTGTCATTTCAGAAATTTCAGGTATGTGACTTACACTTGTTTCTATGTCTATGTCTCCTGGACTTTCTTTGGAATGGGCTGGAGTTTTGAGATTGCATTTTGCTCTTACATTTTGTCATTTTTCTGTATTCATGTAGGACAGCCAAAAGCAAAGTGTCAGTTGCTTCCTGAGTTGATGATGGCTGTCGTTCTGGAGGGAATCTCCCCAGCTGAGTAGGGGATGTTAGGCAGGCCTTTCCCAGTCCCTGCATGGAGCACCAATGCTCCCCAGCTGGTTAAGGTCACTGGGTGGGGCTGCACTATGTCCCAGGAGATGCACCGACACTCCCCAGATGGGTGGAGTATGCTTGGTGGACCTTCAGCAAGTCCCACATGGAACACCAATACTCCCCAACTGGTTGGGGTTGCTGGGTGGAGCCTTACCAAGCCCCATATGGTGCACTGATGCTCCAAGGCTGCTACCCAGGGCTTCAACAGGCTTGCGCAGCACACTGATGGTCCCCAGATGGGTGGAGTATGCTGGGTAGACCACTCTGGGTGGACCTCATTGTGGGTTTCTAACAGACCTCTTCACCTTGGGCTTCAATTTACACCAACACCCAAGGCTTCCAATAGACAACATTACTCATGGTTTCCACCAGAAGACCTCATCCTCAGCTTCCACTTGACACCCTTACCCTAGGAGTCAAACAGACATATTCACTAGGATTCCACATGATGTCCATAGCCTGGGCTTCCATCAGACACACAGGTCTTCCAAAAGACACTCTTACCTTGGACTCCCACCTGGACTCAACCTGGGGTTTCAATAGACATCTTTACTGCCTTACACCAGACACCCACAACCTTGGCTTCTATCAGATAGCCAAAGCATGAGCCTCTACCAGGTCCCCATACTCAGGGCTTGCACCAGATACTCACACCCTTATTGCCACAAGATACCCTCAACCTCAGGTTCCAAAAGATACCTTCACCATGGGCTTCTAAGTCACCCTTACGTACGTCTTCCACCAGACAGCCTCACTCAGGCACACCCACCAAGTGATGACACCAAACTCCTTCACTCTGAGCAGCCACCAGACACCCTCACTCTGGTCTTCTACCAGACACCCTTATGGCTGGCTTCCATCAGACACCCTTATACTAGACTTTCACGTGATACCTACAACCAGTGCTTCCACTAACACAAACAGAACCTGTCCTTCAAGGTTTCTTATACACATCCTAAGCAGAACTTCCACAAGATACTCTCACCATGCATTTCTACCTAAAACCCCCACCCTTGTCTGGACTTGGCAGACATACCCTGGGCTGCCACATGACACTCACCCATGCCTTCCACAAAAATCCTACATGCAGATGTCCTTGACTTGTACTTCTAAAAGAAACTCTCACTCTTTGGTTCTACTAGACACCTAAATCCTGGACTTGCAAGACATGCTCACAATAACTGTACAGCAGATGTCCTTACCCAGGTTTTTCCCCAGACACCTGCACTCAGAACTTCCGTCTGACACCTTCACTCTGGGACTCACCAGCCACTCTCTTCCTGAAATTCCACCAGACACAGAGCTCCTTAGACCCTGCTAGATCTACACATTCTGGTATTCTACCAGACTCCCTCACAGTGGAGGGCACCTGATACCCTCACTTGGTCTTCAACCAGACACCCACACCCTGGGCTTTCACCAGAAACTTCCAACCAAAAGTTCCACTAGACACCCTCAAACTGGGTTTCCACCTGACACTTGCATCTTGGCAGCCACCAGACACCCCAAACCTTAAATTCTACCAGACAGCCTCACTCAGGACTTCATCAAGTCACCCTCATTGTGGGCTTCCAACAAATACCCTTACCCTGGGCTCCCACCTTACACCAATATCCTGAGCTTCCAATAGACAAATTTACCGAGGTCTTCCACCAGAAAGCATTACCCTAGGCTTCCACTTGACATCTTCACTCTAAGATGTTGACAGACTAATTCACTCAGGCTTTTGCATGACACCAGCTGAGATTCCAGCAGACACCCTCACTCAGGTCTCCCAAAAGACATTTTACCTCGGGCTGCCAGAAGAATTGCTCATCCTAGGCTTCCATGACACCCGTACCCTGGGCATCTAGTGGACACCTTACCCAGGGTTGCCCCCAGACACTCTTGGGCTGCTACCAGGTACCTCACTGGTGGGATTCCACTGCACACACCGTCCTTTGCTTCTTCCAAATTTCCTCTTAGCTTCCATCAGATACCCTCACCATTCGTATCCACTAGACACCCTCTCTCTGGGCTTGCTCCAGATCTGCTCACACTGGGCATTCATTAGATATGCTGAACTGGGGATTGCACCATGAGTGTCCACCAGATTCCACCAATCAGGTCTTCCACCAGTTCTCTTCACTCAGGACTTCCAATGGACCCTTCACTCTGGCTTCCAGAAGGTCCTTGCAGCCTAGACACATGTGCTGCAACAGCCATGCAGCAAAACATTGAATGAGAGTGCGGAGTTGGCACTTTGCATTAAAGAAGTGGAGTTTGGGTTTCAGTTTGGGCATTCAGTATCTAAAAGGTTTGCCATCCTTGCCCTAGGCTTTCACCAACAGCCTTACTTGAGTTTCCACATGACACCAACAGACTGGGTCTCTGCAAGAACCCTCACCATAACACCAGACAACCTCATTCAAGGCTTCCATCAAACACTCTGAGTGTGGGTTTGCACCAGACATTCTCACCCAGTGTTTCCACTGGACACTCTCATCTAAGAATTCCACCAGATACACTCCTTCTTAGCTTGCACCAAACTCACACACTCTGGGCTCCCACCTGATATCCTAACTGGGGTGCACCTGGTGCCTTTGCCTTGGGCTTCAACCAAATGCTCATACCCTGGGATTCTACCAGAAACCCTCACCTTGGGTATCTCCCAGACAGCTATACCATGGCCTTCAATCAGACACCCTCATCCTGCTCTTTCACTAGGTACACATACTCAGGCCTTCTACCAAGCATTCACATCGTGCAAGTCTATTAGACACCCTCATCCTTGTCTTCCAGCAGACACCTTCACTTGGGACTTCCACCAAACATCCTCACTCTGAAAATCCTTGGGTATTCTCACTCAGGACTTCCTCCAGGCCTGCTCACATTTGGGTTCCACCTAACATCTTCACTCTGGGCTTCAACTGGAAATCTGTGCCCTGGAAATCTACCAGACACTGTCACTCTGGGCTTCCAACAGTAACCCTCAGGGATTCTACCAGACACCCACCCACTGGTCTTCTACCAGTCATCCTCATTCAAGGCTTCCACCAGACACAAACACTCTGTGCCTCCACTCTACAGCCCCAGAATAGCCTTCTACTCTACAACCTCACATAGGGTTTCTGACAGCCAGGCCTAGATTTCCCACACACATCCTCTTTCAGGACTTCCATCAGACACCCTCACCCAGAACTGTCACAAGACACTCCCACCCAGCACTTCTACTAGACAGTCTTACTCTGGGCTGGAACAGACTGATGTACCTTCATCTGGGATCTGACACCCTCAGCATGGGCTCCCACCAGACTCAAAGTTTCCACCAGATACAAGTGCCCATTGCTTCCACAAGATACACTCTGGTGTTCCACCAGATGCCCTCGCCTTAAGTTCCAAGACACCCTTACCACACACATTCACTCAAAACAT
Source organism: Dasyprocta punctata (assembly GCA_004363535.1). Taxonomy (NCBI): domain Eukaryota; kingdom Metazoa; phylum Chordata; class Mammalia; order Rodentia; family Dasyproctidae; genus Dasyprocta; species Dasyprocta punctata. Next base: position 73,872 of record RJWM01007160.1, on the reverse strand, counting down.
GTTCAATGGGTGGATTGCACCAATCAGCCTTGCCCTGAGCATCCACCAGACACTGAGCTTGCACTAGATACCTTCACTCAGAACTTCCACATGATTCCAACATGATGCCCAGGCCTCCGCAAGAACTATAAGCTTCTACAAGGCACCATCAATCAGGGCGTCCATTAGATACCCTTACCCTGGAAGTGCAGCAGACACCCTCAGACAGTTTATCCGTGGGTTCTCACTAGACACACTCCCCTAAGCACCCATCACACACACATCCTGGGCTTCCACCAGACACCTTCACTGGGGTTCCACCTCATACCCTGGCTTGGGCTTTAACCAAAAACTTGCATCCTGGGCTTCAACAGAAACCCTCAACCTGTGCTCCCACCAGATACCTTCAAACAAAACTTTCTAGGGTCCATCAGACATCCATACTCTGATATTCTACCAGACAACCTTACCCAGGGAATCTGCCAGACACCTTTAAACCTGGGTTCCAAGAGACCCCCTCACTTAGGGCTTCCATAAGAACCCAAACTTTGGTTTCCACTATGCACCCTCACTCAGGGGTTCTGTCACCACTAAACTTCTGGGCTTCCACCATAATGGTGACTTCCACCAGACACCCCCGATCATCTATCAGACACCGTCACTCAGGGATACCATCCAGCACCCTCACATGAGTTTGCAACAGACATGCTCATTCAGGGTTCCCCCCAGACACCCTAGGCTTCCATAAAAAATACTCACACAGGGCTCCCAGCAGACATCATCATCATCATGGGATCCCACTGACACCCTCGCCCAAGGTTCCACGTGACACCAATAGCCTGGGCTGTCACAAGAACCCTCACCATGGGCTTCCACTGGACTAACTCACTAATCTTTACACTGAGTTTTCACCAAACACCCTCATCTTCTCCTTGGTCTTTGATGAGACACACTCCCCCTTAGCTTTCACCAAACTCACTCAACCTGGGCTTCCACCAGGCAACCTCACTTTGGGGGTCCACCTGACACTTAGACCGGGACTTTAACCAGACACCCACACCCTGGACTTGCATCAGAAACCCTTGTCCAAGGCTTTCATCAGACACACTCCCTCAGGGATTCCTCATGACACCCACAGCCTGGGATTCCTTGAGAACGCACTATCAGCGCCCACTGGACACCATCGTTGAAGGCTTCCACCAAACATTCTTACCCTTTTCTTCCACCAAGCCTCCTCCCCTTAGCTTCCCCAGACATATTCACCATAGGCATCCACTCTCATTCAGGGCTTCCTCCCGACCCATTCACACTGGTGTTTCACTTGACATCCTCACACTGGGCTTCAACCAGACACACACACTCCAGGCTTCCACCAGGCACCCACACCCTGGGCTTCCAGTAGACACTAAAGCCCTGGGATTCCTCCAGCTGTGCTCCCTCAGGGCTTCCAGAAACACATAGACCCTAACCTTTCATCAGACAGCCACAGCTTAGGGATTGCAGCAGACATCCTTACAGTGAGCTAGTACCTAACACCTCAAGCTGGACTTCCACTACACACCCACAACCTCGGCTTCATCAGACAATCTCACCCTTAAATTCACCAGAAACCCTCACCCAGAGCATTCACAAGACACTCTTGCCATAGGCTTCATTCAACTGAATGCCCGTGCCCTGGATTTCCACATGACCCCCTCATCGTAGGCTTCCACCAGACTCTCAAGCCTTGGGCTTCCACGTGGCACCCACATGCTGGACCTCAATGGACACTCAACTCAGGCTCTCCCTACACCTCCATAATCTGGGCTTCTGCTGAACTCCCATATTTAGGCTTCAAGGCACCCTCACTCACTCCGTCCTCCCACCAGACACCTTCACTTGGGCTTTAACCATACATTCTCATGCTGGGCTTTCTCCAGGCTCTCTCCCATGGGTGACCACGTGAACCTGTGCTACCAAAGAGATCACTCTCGCCCTGTCTGCCCCATCTGCTGTGGCCCACCAGCTCCCCTCCATACACACACACAAAGGTTTTCCGCTGGCAGTTTTCCAAGGATTTTTCTCTTCCTCCACAGAGGAACTTCCATGAAAAAGGGCCTGAGTCATAGGCGATCACTTCAAAGAGTATTTGTCTTGGTTTGCAGCCTGTTTGGGTTAACACCAAGATAAATTGCAAATTGGCTGTCACTGCCAATAAACACGCAGGTTCTTAGTCATTTCTGGTGGGGGATGCTCGTGTGTGCAGCTCTGGGGCTCACCACCCTATCCTGTCCTGTATTCAGCATTCTGCTGACTGTGACAACACGAGGCCAGGGAATGCAGCTCCCCATTCCCTGTGGGTCATGTCACTGGGTATTTCTTACTGACCGCTCCTAGTAGGGTGGGCAGTTTTTCAACATTTTGCACTTAGAGCCCTGCGCCTATCTTTTGCACTCACAGCCTCGTGTCATCCTGCAAATGGCAGTGAGGCACTTTTCTCATTCATTAGTTGGTGAGCAATAGAGCATGGAGTTCGGCCATGATCTAACCATTTAGCAGCCTGCTGGGAAGGTTGAGATGAGGGTGCTCATGGCCAACCCTGTCCACACACCTGGTCACTGAGCCCACCTGGTGGTACTCCCCTTCCTGCTGCATGGCCAGTTACTGCCATGGAGTTTGTTTCAGGTGCTGCTGCTCAGATTGTCCAAGCACAGGCACTGGAAATGATTGCTTTCATCACAAAGGGGAAATCCCCGAGGAAACCCAGCCAGAGGAGAGACAGGTGGTACAATCCACTCTGTCCAAGAGCAAAATGAACACTGGGCTGCATATTTAGCTGCTGTGTGGCAGGTCCAGCTGCAATAGCAGCCGAGGTCAGCCCAAGCAGTGCATGGAATCAGCACTCAGAGCAGAGTGATTCTGTGACCATGTAAAGAACTTGATCTCACAGACTTGCCCTTCCCTAAACCCAAGTGGTTAGGCCCAACATGCTGGTCTTCCCTCTTCTCATGTTCAAACCAGGCTTTCATGAAGAGCCACAGGGGTGCTCGTGCAGACCAGTGGGTGTCACGCCTCGGGCTGAACACAGCAGCCTCTGGTTGTTGATGACCACACTTGACGTGGCATTGTCCTGCTTGTTTTCATTTCTGTTGCTGAAAACACAGTACCATGGACACAGGAACACAACCCTGTTCTCTTATCAGCTGCAGTTTCTACAGTTAGAAGTCTGGCCACATGAACTTCACCCTGCCCGGGTTTCAGCCCCAGAATCGGGATGTTGCCTGGGGATTCAGTCTCAGCTGGGTGGAGCCTTGTAAGCTGTTGCTTGCTGGCAGAAATGTCTCCTTGCAACTTCAGGATGGAGGTTCCCGTTTTCCTTCCCACTGTCAGCCTCCAAGGACACCCCCCACCCACTTGCAAATGTCCTTTGTGGCCCTTCCATGGTAGCACACAGCATTACCACTGCCCATGCCAGGACAGCAGGAGAAGCCTCAGGAACCCTAGCGTAGCCAGCTGCAGGAAACTGCCCAGCCCCAGAAGACCCCTGTGGTGAGGTCACTGCTCTGGGTTCTCATTACAGCAAGGTCCCTTCCCACCAGCTCCAGGTCCGTGGTGAGCAGCTGGAGGAGGCGAGTGCTCCAGGGCTCTACAGCCTTGGTCGCCTTGGTGTCCATGCACTGCACCATGTGGAAAGACTTCTACATCCTAATGCCCCAGGATCCTCCAGGAACCTTTGGGGCACCAGTGTCCTTAAGAAAGCAAGACTGGAGAAGCAGAGTGGTCCCTGAGACCTTGTACACTGAGGGACTTAGTCTGTGCATTCCACTCATGAGCCATGGCCCTGTTGCCATGGTTTTGGCTGAAGACATCTGTCCCTCATTTAGTCACTCATTTATTTATTCAACAATTGTCCCCTGAACCCACTGTGTGTCAGGGGACAGCTCCGGGTACTAGAAAAACTGTGGATCAAAGATCCTAGGTGACACACTCACCCTCATGAAGGCTTTGTCCTCAGCACACATCCTCAGACAAAAGGTGTGTGGGCTACAGGGGACCGAGCTGAGCAGAGACGGAGCCAGCAAGGACAGGAGGGTGAAGATCTGTGGCCAGAGGTGCCCGTCTCTTGCACCCGCCGCATGCCGGGTGCTTGGGGTTGATTACAGTGAGCTCAGCTGACACCTGGGCTTCTTTCTCCTGTGCCAGAGCTGGGAGTCGCTTCTTAGACACTTGCTCTTTTTTTTTTCTTTTCTTTTTTTTTTTTTTGTACTGGGGATCGAACTCATGATCTCCTGCTTGCCAGGTAAGCACTGTGCCACTGAGCAAATCCCCTGCAGACACTTGCTGTTCACTCCTGTGAGGTGGTCACTATTTTTACACCTTCTACTATTGGAAGCAGGAATGCACGGCGTATTTGCGGGTCTGCCTCCTGCAGAGGGAGCTCCTGGTGGAGCAAGCACCCAACTGGGTGTCTTCTGTGAGGGGACACAAGTCCTTTGCAAGGTGTGGCCGCCAGGTCTCACCCAGGGGTGGACTGACTGGGTCCCACTGTAGGCCTTCTGGGATTCAGAGACACACAGAGCGCAGAACCTGAGAGTTACGTTGTCACCAGGTCAACCCAGGCCATTTGCACATCACCCAAGGCTTTCAGGGATGTCAGTACAGAACCGAAGCTGAGATCTTCCTGGAGTTCGGAAACCCAAAAATCCCCTCCCAACATGGATCTGAGCTCCTCTATCCTCAGTGGACTGTACTTTGGCTGGTGGAAGGAAGAGTCCAGGTCCTCTGAGCTGGGCCTGGGGTGGAGGCCAGAGCTGCCCTTCTAGAAGGGTGAGATGGGGCATCCCCAGTACCTGCTCCCAGCAGCTTCTGAGAGATAACCCCAGCTCTCTAGGGCGGGTATTTGTTTAGTGATAATTGAGAAAGAAAGCAGGTCAATGCAGCACTTCCCCCCATTGTTAGCCTTTTTTATCAGGGACTGAAAAGCCACAGCGTCCCTGGGGCCTCGTGCAGAGCAAGGTCTGAGGACAGGAAACAGGGCCTCCAGAAATATTCCACCAGGCCGGGGAACTGGATGTGGCCCGGCCTGACCAATCAGGTGATTCGCCTGTCTTTAAAAGCCTCTGCTCTGAAAACTCAGATCAGCACACGGATGAAGCATCCTCCACTTCCTCACTGGGGAGGGAGACTTAGGAGGAAATGGCTGAGTCACTCTCACACGGACGGGGAGGCAGAGTCCCTGCCAGGGCCTCCTGCAGCCCCAGCTCACATCCCCTGAAGACGCTCCTCCCACTCCTGGGGACGGTGCAGTTCAGAGCCCTGCAGCTCCCATCTGCAGACCTCACCGATACCTCTTGGGAAGGAACAGAAAACATTCCTCCTCTTGCACATGTCAGGCCTTAAGATTCCTAGAACCAGCCTGTGTTGGTGACATCACTGGACACAAGCAATCCAGCCTCTGTTCTGTGTGAGCGACTCGAGGGTTAAGGAATGATCATGGCAATGTCCCTCCCTGCCAGTTATACCGGGGAAAGAGCCCACAGGTTTATACAGAGAGGTGGTGCAAGGTGATGACCAGAGGTATGTGCTGGGCACAGGACAGTGGCGACCATGCAGATAGATGATGAAGATTAGACACATCACAGTGAGACAGACACGTGATAGACAGATGACAGACACAGAGGCAACAGAGGCACAGATAATTGATAGATAACTGGCAGTTAGATGCATCATGATGCTGATAGGTACATGATACATATAGTTAATCATAGCATCAGCTTGAGTAAGAAACACCCAGTAGATTAGTGGACCACAGTTCTGGGTGAAATTTTATAAGCTAAAAGCTGAACAGGAAAGACCCACCCTGGCTGAGACTAGCACCAACCAATAGGTTGTAGTGTGGATGGAATAAAAAGGGGAAGAAGGAAGGCTGCCCCTTCTGCATCTCTGGAAGAGCTCCAATCTCTGCCATCACCCCTGGACATTTGTCTCCAGCGCCTTCAGGCTTCCGGTGCAGGCCCTGCAGCCTACCAGAGCGGACCGTCTGGCTTTCTGAAAGGTCTTGCACCGAACTCTGCAGTGAGCTTCAGGCCTTTGACTTCTGACTGAATCCTCTGGTTCTCCAGCACACAGATGAGTGTTTTGCATTCTTCCATCCCTGACTCCACAAGCACCCACTGTAAGCCCACTTGGTAAAACCCTTTATATCGTGTACAAATACTCTGTTCCTCTAGTAAGCTTTAACTGATACATATATAATTATAGATACATAAATAGTAGATGATTACATTGTTAAGGACAGATTCACAAAGAGATGAATGCTAGCTAGCTAGCTAGATTTTTCTTTCAAAATACAGTTGGAAGTGCTAAGGCAAATTGTGCAGGGGTGCACGGTCCAGGAATTCAAAACAGACCCATGGAGAAGACATCCAACGGGCCTTGAGCCTGCTCTTCCCAGAACACTGCAAGACAGCCCCGCTCCTTCTCACAACCTGACTCAGCTCTCGGCAACCTCATCTTTCTCCCCCATTCATCCACTCATTTAGTATCCACAATCTTTATCGCTCACCAAGGGTCAGGCGTGGTGCAGGGATGCAGGAGTCAGGCCCAGGGGTCCACGTGGCACTGCCAGGATTCAGCCTACTGCAGGGTGCAATTCTGCGGCCTTCACATAGCTGAAACCCACGGCATTCCAGGGGAGTTCTTCTGGGCACAAACCGAGTGGTTCGAAGCTGTGCAGACCTAGGGGAGGAAGGGGAAGGGCAGGGGCTGATGAAGGGCAGAGAGGGGCCATGCTGCCCAGGAAGGGCTGATCTGGAGAACAAGGCAGACTGTCCAAGTCCATTGGTGCTGCAGACCTGGTACTCTGTGAGAAAAAGTTTATTTTGCGTTGTTTTGGAGTCTAGGACCCGGCACAGCAGCCCATGACTGAAGGCAAGAGGTGAGAGAGCCAGAGGGGCCAAGGTCACCTTCACAGCAAGTCCACCCCCCGGGTGACCAGATCACTCAGGAGGCCAGAGCCTCTGTTCTTGGGCCCCGTCTCCACATGGCTAAGCCGCGTCGGAGACAGAGCCCAAACTCACGGACCTGAGGACAGCACCCACTGGAAGGCTTTAAGCCAACGAGCGGCATGATGGGAATTTTGATAGCTGTGGAGCAGGAGATGGATTCCATCAGGACAAGCCTGGATGGAAGGAACCCCTCTTGAGGACTGCAGGCTGGAGAGATGGACCCCAGCTCGGGTGAGAGGCTGGGCAGCCGAGACCCAGAATGGGTAGGCCTGGCAGCTGGGCAAACATGGAGCGACGGAGTGAGGCTGGGTCCCTGGCCTGGGCCATGGCGCAGCAGACCCCGAGGCAGCACAGCCTGGGGAACACTCAGGGTCCCCTGGATCTGTTGTTGGCAGCGTCCACTTGGCTGCTGACCCCACTGGCCCAGAGTGTTGCACCACCTGGCTAGAGAAACAGGTAATTACAGTAGAATGGACAGAACAGGAAGAGAAAAAATCCCACAGCAGGAGGAGAGGAGACAGGGCAGACCTCGGGGGCCCACGTGGGCGGGAACCACACAGAGGGGCCAGCTGCCCACTGGGGAGGGGAGGAGGGGCACGGGAGGGCAGAGGAGCAGCCACCCTGTCCGTGGTCACTGTGGGCCCTGCGAACCCCACGCAGACCCTCAGTGCACTTGCCCTGGTCCTGTGCCGAGGCCAGTGCAGATCTCCAGGGTGCAGCTGGGAACTGCAGGGGACGTTTGTGCTTCAGGTAGCACTGAGGGTGCAGGCTCAGGGCAGCATCACTGTGGGGCGAGTGTGAGCTCTGGCCTTGGGCCCACCTCAGACCCAGGGCCCCCCGCTTCCCTCCCAGCATCCCAACCTGGGGCCACAGTCTCCTGCTCTGCACAGGGTACCCTGAGAGTCTGTTGAGACTTTCAGCTGCCGCCAGTTGCCCTGGGCAGAGGGCGTCAGGAAGAGGGTGCTGACGACGTCGAGAGCTACCAAGGCCAAATGTGAGTGCGAGGAAGCGGCTGCTGGACCTGGGGACGGTACAGCCAGGACTGGCCTCAGCCTGAGCAGTTTCGGGAGGGAGGAGCTAGCCAGCCACCGCCTACAGCTCTTGAGGAAGTCTGCTCTGTGTCCCATGAAGGGAAGAGCACCCCGAACCCCATGATCAGAGACAGCACTTGTTCTGTTCCGCTTGGTTCTTGAAAAGCAGAGGTTGGAGCAGGTGGAGATCTGCAGGGGACACCCAGCTGTAAACTCCGTGGGGAAAGAGGGATCTCAGCAAAGCAAGACCCTCTAGGCTGCTGCAGCAGCCGACTGCCAAGGGTTTCAAAGCCACTCTTTTCCTCTGGCCTAGGGCTGGGGTCTGAAGCCACCACACCACCCACCCAGAGGCACTGTGCACAGGTCCCGTGAGGCTCTGGGAGTTGCAGGCTCTGCTCATGAGCCTGTCCCCACCGCCACCAGCACGGCACTGGATAAGCTCTGACTCTCACTGGGCGGTGGTGGCGGAGCTCCCTGTGGGTACGGGCCTGGACCCAGGGCAGATAGGGTGCGGGGTCAGTGCCCTAGACATGGGTTCTTCTCTACAGCCAAGGGCCCCTGTCCTGTGGCCTGGTGTGTGCTTGGCAGAGGGCTCCGGCCTGGCACCAATGTAGAGGGAGGCCCTTGGGGAGGGAGACCCCTCCCCAGCTGGAGCGCTGGGCCTGGGCCACACCTGGCAGCTCCTGCAGGCTGCAGGTGCCTTGCGGATCCCTTGGCTGCACCACCACTGCAGTCGGGCTCGGCTGCCCACCTGCAGAGGGGCCCGTGACCTGCACCGGCCGCCCCTGTCTCCTCTGAGGGGTTTCTTTATCCCCCTCCTCCTTTTCCTCTCCTCCTTTCTCCTTCTTCTTGGTACTGGGAATTGAACCGAGAGTCTTTACACTGAGATATGTCCGGCCGTCTTTGTTTTTTATTTTGAGATAAGATCTCACTAAGTCATTAAGTTGCCCAGGGTGGACAGGAACTTGCCGTCCTCCTGCCTCAGCCTCCCAGAGTGCTGGGATTACAGGTGTGAAGCACCAAGCCCAGTGACATACTTTTCTGTAAAATGTTCCAGATCAAGCTAATGTCATCGGATAGTCTTGACAGGACTCAGCCACTTCAAGCCAAATCTGTGACAGACACGCCACACTTTGTGCCTCCCAGCTGATTTCCAGAAGGCAATGATCATTCCTCCTTTCAAAGGCAATTAACTCAGCAAACGCCCAGCCCCTGTAAAGCCCAGGGGACCTGGTCACAGCATCCGGAAATGCCACATCCCTCCTTTGCCTCGCCCCACAGGAGATGGACAATGTTCCGGGCATGCCGTTAAAATCACTGAGGAGATAGGCGGTCCTGCCAACCTCACCTTCTTCCTGGTCTCTCTGGTGGTTTCCTTGCTTTATTTTGTCACCTGTCATAAGGTCAAACCTGAGAAACCCTGGAATGCGAGACGGCCAAGGTGCTGTCCCGAGACAGGAGCTCAGCCCAATTCCACACTTCGGACAGGATTCCTGAGGACAAGGGGGTGGGTGCTGCCCGTGTCCTGCCTGCCTCATAAGGGATGGGGAGGCTCTGTCCACAGCCTGTGGCCACTGTGCCTGGTGGGGCAGGCATGCAAGAGCTGTCCTCCCTGGGCCTCAGGGGCCTGGGAAGCAACTGCAGGTGCTCAAGGCCTCTGCTGCCTCACCTTGGAGCACCCTGTCACTGGTGTTGTTTCAAGCCATTTGGAATTCTTTGCAACTACTGAGCAGAAGTTTGCCCCTCGGCCTCCCAGGTACTCAGTCTGAGCACCCCAGAGCCGCAGACTTGGGCTCTGCTTGCTATAAGTAAATCCCATAGGACCTCTCTGGAGCCACCCTAGCTGCCATAAACCCCTCTCCAAGCCTAGCTGAGAAGCTTGCCCAGTGGGAAGTCACTCCTCAGAGGGAAGGGAGATGGCCAGCAGCCTGTGCTCCTGGAAGCAAGGGGAGGAGTCTGGCTTCCTGTCTCAGTAGGTTTGCTGTCACATGTGCGCAGGGGCTGCGGTGGTGACCCTTGGAACCGGGGTGTCTGGCACCCACTTAGCCTGGCCACAAAGCCCGTTTTTTATTTGGACATTGAGTGAAGGTATTTTTAGATGAGATTAGCATGGAAATCAATGGACTTTGAGGGAAGCAGGCAGCGCTGGTAATGAGGCTGGGCCTCATTCAGGCAGCTGAAGGACTTAGCAGACTGAAGCCCAGGAGAAGGAGCAGCTGTGGCATCAGCCCCTGCCCCGCCCCTCCTGCCCCACCTGCCTGCAGACACCAGGCTTGCCAGTCCCACGGTCACATGCAGTGTGGTCATGGTTTTTATCTAGATGCCCCCAAAGCCCCACGCACTCATGCACTTAGGAGAGGTGATTGGGTGAGGGGACAAGATGCTTATCAATGGATTAACCCACTGGTGAGTTTATAGCTAATTGTGATGCTGAAATATAGGAGGAGGTGGGTTACTGTGGTCATGGTTTGGGGGAGCCTAGCTCCCTCCCTCCTCCTCTGATCTGCTCTGCTTGCTGCTTGCCATGCCGTGATCAGCCTCCTCTGCCGTGCCCCTCTCCCACGTCACCCTGCCCCAGAGCCAGGCAACGATGGACTGAAACCTCTATAAACGGTGAGCCAAAATAAGCCTCATTTTCCTTTGTCTCAGCAACAAAGAAAATAACTAAGACCTGCCAACTCCACTCTCCTCTGTACACACGTCTGCTACCGGTTTTGTTTTTCTGGAGAAGCCGGGTTTGGCCCCCTTCAAGTTTGTTTTCTCTTGCACTATATCCTCAGTCCTCTGCCCCTTCCCCTATGATAAAGGACAGAGATCCTGCTTGTTCTCCTCTGATCATTCTCCCATGGTTCATTCAGCAAACCACTGTCTCTGGTTCATGACTGTATTTCAGGACCTATGTCCCTGCCCATAACAGATGATCAACACTATGTCCTGAGCACAGTAACAAAAGAATGAATTGCTGGGTCTCTCTGCAGCACCATTCTAGATGAACAAGGACAACAGTCTTCCCCCAAAATGTCCTGCAACTCAGATCAGAAAAGATGAGCTCAGGTTCTCCAGGTAGGCCCTCAGTGCTGTTGGTCTGTTGCAGAATGAACTCATTGGCTCCGCTGGGTTCATCTCGGCAGGGGGTGGAGTAGAGATGACAGTGTGGGCCTCTCACAGAATACCCAGCTTCTCACCCCAGATGAGTGTGTCCTCCCGACAGCACCATAGATATGGTTTTGATCCACAAGTTTCTGGGTCTTTGCACGCGTCAGGCATTATTTTTCAATTCATAGGAGAGTTTGCTAAGAGCCAGGGTTTATGGGCTCGAAAAGCCCAGGGGTAGACCTGTCATGAACCTTCCAGAGTGATGTAGGAGGAGGCTGGTGAGGCCAAGCAGGTGGGGAAGCTCTTCCCCAGGAGTCTGTTTAGATCCAAGTCTGGTTAATCCCATGTGCTCAAGGAGGAAGCGGGGAGGGATCAGCAGTAATGAACAGCCACCACCAGCTGTGCCTGGGGACAATTCACAGATTCTAACCCAGCTAGGCTGCTGAGGAGCAGCAAGTGGTCGGTTTGTCCCTGAAAACAGCGTCAGACTCCTCTGGAGTGGCCAACAAGCCCCCAGAGCTCACTCTGGGACAGCGATGGAGAACCTTTCAAGGTGTTCAAGATAACGGAGACCCTACCCGTGGTGCCCACGGCTTTGGAGACTCTCCCCTTGGTGCTCAACGGGTGAAGACCCTCTTCACTGTATTCAAGGAAATTAATTTCCCAAAGGCCTCAAGGAAGTAGAGGCCTTTCCCATGGTGCTTAAAGCAAAGGAGACCTTTCCTGCGGTACTCAAGGCAATGAAGACCCTTCTCATAGTGTTCATGGCAACAGAAACTGTCTCCATGGTGCTCCTGACAATGGAGACCTTTCCCGCGGTACTCAAGGTGATGGAGACTATCTCTATGATACTCACAGCAGTGGAAACCTTTCCTGTGGGACTCAAGGCAATGGCGAGCCTCCCATGTGCAAGGCGTTGGATACCCTCCTTTGGTGCTCAAGGTGGTGGAGCCTCTCCACAGTGCTCCTGGAGAGGCAGACTCTGTGCCTCTACTGCCTTGAGACTTCTACATCCTTTGACCCTGGTGCATTCAGAAAGAATCTGTTGAAATATGGCTGAAGTAACTTAAGGCACCAACAGCTTATCTCTGTGAGAAGCCCAGACTAAGCTCGTGTCTGTTCCAGGGCATCATCTGACTCAGGATCATGCTGAGGTCCCTTCTGTGACCATGGAGCACCTCATGCCCACCCTCATGGCCTGCCCACCACTCCCTGGGCCAGTCAGAAGGGGCTGAAGCCTGAAGCCTGAAGCCTCTGTGCACTTGCTGGCCCTGTACCTCTCTGTTCATCTTTCATGACCACGGAGCCTGGCCTCAAGGCCGCAGGGCTCCTCTGGCTCTCTTCCAGCGGCACTGACTTCTCCCTCTGTCTCTCTCTGTCTGCCTCTGTCCCATTGGGCTGGAGCCCTTCAGTGAAGGAAAATCTTGCTCTGGCTGGCACTGGGTGGCACGCAGGTTCCCTGAAGAGTCCTGGGGCTGCCTTGGTCTTCCTCCTCTGAGACACACTGTCCATCCCCTCGCCTCTCTGAGAATGGGCCGTCCTCCCACTCCACAGCATGCTGGGGTCAGGCTGAGCTGGACACGAAGGATGCATCAAGGGGGTGGGTGCCAGGCAGCTCCCCGTGGTGACCCAATGTGAGCGGCAGAGAGCAGGAAACGGTCTTTGTTTCCAGACTCACGAAGATCATGATGGCAGACATCTGGGAGACATAGACATGTGGGCGTCACCAGAGGTTCCCAAGAGTACAGCTGTTTGTTGTTCTGATGACCAGATATCCAGCTGCCTGAGCCATGCTCTCCTCAAAGCATCAGGGTGTGATGAGTAGCGCCTGTGAAAGAAAGGTCACTGTGGGCTTTCCGGGATCCTCACGTTCAGTCTCAGCCACTGGCCCCCCAGGCTCTTAGGCTCCTCATTCAAAGACTTGGGGAACTGCACATGACTCCTCCCCTTTTTTTCTGGCACAGATGTGTGAGAACGACCTGTGTGGAACTAGGGTTCTTGTTTACCTGCGGCGCCCGCCGGGTGGAGGACGGCAGGGACAGCACCAGCTCACATGTGAATGGCTCCCAAACAGGACTCAGAGGCCCATGGAGATGACAGCGGGGCAGCTCAGGACAGTGTGGTGGGGACCGTGGGAGGAGCCTCACTGACCAGGCTCCTGGTCCAGGGCTGCTGCCTGCCTCTCCTGCCTGCCACAGCAGAGCGTGAGGGCACAGCCGCCGGGATCTGCTTCTCGGAAACGAGGACTCCAGAAACCCACCCAGGAGCATGGCGCTTCCCCCATACACAGCTGGGGCCAGGAAATGGGAACTGTGAGGGCGGATGCTGGCTTTGCAGCATCACAGACTGAGGGCAGTTCCGGAGATGCCGCCTACCTCGCGGCCCAGGTCAGGGAGGGGCAGATCGTAGGTCTGAGGTGTGGAGCTGAGACCCGGCTGGGAGCTGCGACTGAAAGCCCCACAGAAGTGCAGAGCAGCGTGGAGGACCCCAGATCCAACTTTCAGATCCTGCTTAACGCCCCCCAAATGTGCCATCCCATCCCATCACCACGCGAACTGATGCATATGCATGTGTGTGCGGGCGCGCACACACACACACACATCTATTATGGTTTATATCTATGCATTTCCACAAAGCCCCATGCTCTCATAAGACAGGTTTTGGGTGACTGGGGCAGGGGTGCATGGTGTTAGCCCACCGCTGGGTTTGCAGCGGGGTGCCGTGTCAGAGGTGAAGCCTGGCAGGAAGAGGAGGGTCGCGGGGAGCACGGCCCGGGAGAGTGTGTCTGTATTTCCCTCCTCTCTCGGTGGCTCTGCTTCCCTCGGCCACACCACACACCATTTCTCCTCTGCCACGCTCTTCTGCCGTGTCGCCCTACCTCGGGGCCAGCCCGCTATGGGCTAAACCTCTACGGTCTGTGAGCCAGAATGAGACTCTCCTGCTTTAAATTGTGAGTGATGGGTAATGTGTCTCAGGAAAGCAAAAGTAAGTAAGACAGCGTTACACATATTAGCATGAAAAAATCAATAAAGATTTCACTCCAAAAACAAAACCACAGTCCCCACGTTCACACACAGACACACCGACATAGATGCACCCAAGGGCCCTCTTCCCTGTCCTCCCTCGTGTCCTCCTTCTCTCCTTCTGTGTCCTCCAGCTTGTCCTCCTCCTCCACACACTCCCACACAGGCCCCCTACTTGATGTCTTATCTCCCTGCCCTCCTTTGGCATAGATTTCTTTCTCAGACTTCCACATGCATTTTTACTACTGGGTTCAACTTTGGTCAAAGTTTTACCATCAAGATTCCAGAATCATCTCCAAGTGTACATTTGCTTGTTGAGAAAGTGAAAAGGCCTAGAAATTCACTACAAACTTCTCTTCTGACCCTTCTCTGCCCCCCAAATATCAAATTCATTCTGAGCCATAAAGCAGACCGGACAGTCTTACAGTTCTAAGAAATTATCACCTTAACCCACAGAGCGGAGGCAACTTATATGTGACAAGCATTCCTCTATTCAGGGTCACATTTCTGAATTGAGGCACCGTATGAGGGAGGGATCTTAGAGTGTTTGACACACAGCAGGGCCATGGACACCTACCCTGGTGTGCACCCTTAGCAATGGTCTTATTGATAAGTGGCCTTGAAGAGAGGAGAAAGAACACTTTCAAGGAAGACCTGAAAGGGTGATGAGGACATCAGACAGGTCAGCAGGAATCAGACATTCTGATAGTACACCACCCAGGCTACTGGGACATCAGGACGTCACACTGTCCAGTAGGATATTCATGGACCAGCAGGGCATCAGATGGGCCAGCAGGACTTGTGCATTCCAACAGAGCATGAAGACACGGCTAAAGAGCATCGCCAGGACCCTCTGGTCTCTCCCTGTCCACCCTGTCTGCCCAGCAGTGCCCACCCCCACACCCTGGCTGTGATGGACAGACCCAGCTGCAGTGCCCTGTGGGCCTGCCCACATGGCCCTGACAGATGTTTTAATCTGCTGTTTGAAGAGTGGCTTCTGCAGGAGTCCTCTGCATTTGTTTCTGCTCACAAACATGAAGGCACTGCGACCAGCAGGGAGGACCCACAGTGGGTGCCATGTGACCTGTGGCCCAGGTGCTCATGTCACCTTTCCAGCGGGGAAGGAATTACTGCAGACCGCTCTGTAAGACCTGAACAATATTCCTTTCTGAAAGGAGGTATTTATTTTATGAACTCACCAAAAACACCTGGGCAGCATAGTTTCTAGAGTTATTCATGATTTAGCTCCTTAAAGCCATTTAAGTGAGCAGAGTTCTGCACAGCCCAGGTTTTCACAGCTCACTAGGGCTGCTGCCCTGGCAGAGCACCGTCGCTGGGCACTAATCACCAGGACCATCCACACGAGGACCGCATGCTGTTCTGGGAGATGGAGTGGAGAAAGCCAAAGGACTTCAAAGTGGAGGATGCCAGAGCCAGGCACAGCACTGCAGAACCTGGGACAAGGCCATGGAGGACCGGGTGGTTTGGCTGGTCCAAGATGTAACATTCCCACACTAAGACTGAGGGATCCTTCATCTCACACATCATCCTAGCAAACTACTCATTTAGTGGGCTTGTAGACTTGCTCAAAAGTGCACCTGTCTTACTTGCCTTCACTGCTCTAGGATGTGACACTTAGTAGGCACAGAGCTAAAGTTTTGTTAAAATAATGAATAATGACTTACCTCATTCATCCAACATGGGAGAACCAGAAGCATTTGTAGGTTGGAAATGACTGGATGTAATCCGGATAGTGGCTCCTTTTCTGCCTCTGAGTAAACCTGATGATTAACCAAGTAAGAGGGAAATAAAAAGAAGTTTCTGTCCTGTTGTGGTTTGTGTGTAGATGTCCCCCAGAGTCTCATGCAGTCTTACGTGGGGCTTTCTCAGAGGTGGCTGAACCTAGAGCGTGTGACTGATTTGTGGTGCACTGCTGTGATTAAGGGTGGGTGATTGCTGGATCAGTCCACCAATTAGACTGGCACTGTCCTAATCCCAGTGGGCTGGATATGACATAAGGAACAGAAAGAGTCTTGTCTTTCCCTCCCTTGTTGCTTTGCTACCTTCTGCCTGCCATGAATGTTTCTCCTCTGTGATGCCTCTCTGCCACACCATCCTGCCTCGGAGCCAGTGACTATGGACCGAAACCTCTACAAACTGTGAACTAAATCAACCTTTTCCCTTCTCAACATGCAGTGTCCCTTTACGCCCATTCCAGCCAGGAGCAGATGCTCGGGGTCTGAGCTCACGGCCACTGCTCTTAGCTGCAGGATCCTAGCACTCCACACCAGACCTGCCTGACTTGCTCCATTCCCTGGAAGGAGCAAGAAAGCTGAGAAAACAACGCTCGTTCAGGTCTCATGAAACAACACTTTCCCAAGGCCACACAGCTAGCAATTGGAAGATTACAGACTCTTATGTAGGATGCTAAAGTCCATTTTATCTCTAAGAAGACGCACGAGGCTTAGAATAAATACTGGAAATTGTATATCAGGGTACTGTAGTTTGAGGATTTCTTTGTTAAATACTTTAAGGAATCCTTCCTTTAAATTATCTACTTCTTTAAATTAGTAGGCAGTGGATCTTAACATTTTCACCAGGTAAGCTTTATTTTCCAACTAGTATGTACAAATGGATACAGAAGGAGGCTCTGTGTGCTCTATGGCGGGCTACAGAACAGCAGTGGACTCCTGAGATCTTCAGACCTGCGGGTGGCCAATGGGTGGAGGGTTGCACCGTCCTGGAGCCCCGCATGCATGCCGGCAGGAGTGAAGGCGTGTCCGTGGCTGTGATCTCAGGAGGCCTGGAATTTAGGGACTGAGGCAGAGAAATTCGCATTCTGAAATGTTACCATCCTTTCTTTCTTTTTTTTTTTTTTTCTTTTTGTATCTTTTCCCTTTTACTAGTGCATGTCAGTATTGCAGAATAATGCTAGTTTGGGGAGATAGGAACAACACATAGCATATCTTGCTCATTTTCAACCCCCCCTACATGTTTCTCCTTTCCTCTTTTTTTGTTCTTCTTTGCTGCCTCCAAGAGTCTATTTTCTAGTTTTTTAAAATCACCATTCTCTTATTTTATTCATGTATTTACTTGTAGTTTGGGTTTCTTATTTAAGTAGGCAATTTTAATTTTCTATGTCTGGCTTATTTCACTTATCTTTTTTTTTTTTCCCCCAGTACCAGGGATCAAACTCACAACCTCATGCCTGCCAGGCAGGCACTTAAGCCCCTGAGCTAAACTCCCAGCTCTATTTTTTTCGTTGTAGCCCAGGCTGGCCTCGAACTCACAACACCTCCTACCTCAGCCTCCCGAGTGCTGGAGTTAAAGGCGTGCGCCACCACACCCAGCTTGTACTTATCTTGATTGTCTAAAGTTTCATTCATTTTCCTACAAATGATTTCATTCTTCTTTGTGGCCAAGTAATATTCCACTGTATACATATGCCACACTTTCTATATCCATTCATCTGTTGTTAGGCAGCTAGGCTGTTTAGCTACTCTAAATTGGGCTGCTATAAACATTGGTATGCACACATCATTATAGTATGATATCTTTAGTTCTTTTGGAAATATATCCAGAAGAGGTATAGCTGGGTCAAATGGAATTCCTATTTTTAATTTTTTTAGGAATCTCCATACTGATTTTCATAGTATCTGTACTAGTTCAGATTCCCACAAACAACATAGAAGTGTTCTTTTTCCTCTACTTTCTTGTTAGCATTTGCTGCTTTTTATGTTCTTGGTGCTAGGCATTCTGAATAGAATAAAACAAAACCTCACAGTTGTTTTGATCTGCATTTCTCTAATGGCTAAAGATGTTGAATATTCTTTCAGGTACTTATCAGCCATTTGTACTTCTTTTGAGAAGTGTGGATTCAGTTAATTTGGCCATTTCTTGATTGGGTTGTTTACTTTTAGGGGATAATTTTTTTAGCCTCTTACATTATGAATATTAGTCCTCATTCAGAAGAGTTGAACTTACCTCTTAGAACTGCTTTCATTGTGTCCCAAAGGTTCTGGTACATTGTAATTTCATTATCATTTTTTTCTAGGAATTTCTACCTGATTTCTTTTGTGACCCACTGATCATTCAAGAGTGTACTATTTATTCTCTGTGTGTCTGTGTAGTTTCTGTGATTTCTTCTGCTGTTGAGTTCTAGTTTCATTCTATTGTGATCTGATAAAATCCTTGAGATTATTTTAATTCTTTTGTATTTAATTCTGTATTTAATTTTGCATTTTAATTTTTTGAAGCTTGTTTTATGGCTTAAAATATGGTCTATTTTGGAAAAAAGTGTTGTGAGCTGCCAAAAAGAATGTGTATTCTGATGTTATTAGATGAAGCACTCTGTGGATATCCACTAAATCCATTTGGTCTACGATATAGTTGAGTGCATTTTTGTTGATTATTTTAATCTTATTGACCTGTTTATTTGTGAAAGGAGAGTATCAAAGTCCCCTGCTCTGACTGTATTGATGTCTGTCTTAGTTACTTTTCGCTCATTGCTGAGACAAAATACCTGATGCCCAAAATTAGGGAAGGAAAGGTTTATTCTTACAGTTTCTTGGGAGTTTCAGTCCATTAGTTGGCTCCAAGTCAGCATGGGGTGGTGGGGCTACAGTTCATGGTGGCTGTAAGCTGCAAGGCATGCTGTCGAGAGAGACAGGAAGGAAGCATGGAAGAGGAAGACCCGCCTTCCTTTACATTATCTCAGCTCCACCCATGGTTGGGCGTAGCACTGACATCATCAGTCCTGGTGCTAGACAACCAACCTATCACAAGCAAGCACCGGACTTAGCCCCATCAAAAGTACATGAGGACTTGGGAGTACATAGTATTACCCAATACAATGTCTATCTGCCCCAGTAGTATCAAGTTGTTTTTCTCAAGTAGTGTTTATTTTATGAAACTGGTATGCTGGCATTCAGAGCATATACTGTAATGCCTCTGTTCATGAATGATTCTGTTCTCAAACAGTTTGATTTGTGAACAGAAGTATCTGGCAAAATTTTGCTTCCATTCTCAAACTCTGTATTGGGTGATGAACATGACCACACAGTCTTCCCTGTGAAACGAATGAAGTTCTTGAACTAAGGTACCACTCTATTGGGAATTATTATCTCTTCTTTGTGAATTGCCCCTTTTACCAATAGGAAGTGACTTTCATTGTTTCTTCTGACCAGTTTTGGTTTGAAGTCAACTTTGTCGGAGAGAAGTAGGGCTACTCATGCTTGGTTTTGGGCTCCAGCCACATAGAGTATCATTTTCTATCCTCTTGCTTTCAGATTGTGTATCTTTGTGAATTAGGTGTGTCTCTTGCAAGCAACAGATAAAGTTGATGGTTCTTGACTTTTGATCCAATCTGTCAGTCTTCTTTTGATTGGAGTTAACTATTTGTGGAGTTAATCATTATGGAGTTTTTTCAGTGCTTGATTTTTTTTCTGTTTTCTTTGTTGTTTAACTATTCTTCCAGTGAGATTTATTCTTTTCCTTAGTCTCACAGATGCTGTCTACATCATCTCTGTTTAGAAGTTCCATAAGCAGTTTTAGCAGCACTGGCTTGGTGGTTGTGACAGTTAATTGTGGTGTCAACTTGAATAAGAAACGCTTAGTAGATTGGTTTAGCACAGTTCTGGGCAAGTCAGGATGACTGACTTACTGGAGACCCACTCTGGGTGTGGGTGGCACCAATAAAAGAGCTTGTAACTTGGATAGATATGTTGTAATTAGGGTTCACTGGGGAAAAGATTTAATATAGGACACATAATTTATAGGATTATTTTATAATATTAACCTAAGAGTCAAATGCAAAAGATTGTGGGAGGTCTGTCCACACACTACAGACCCAAAGAATCCAACTGAGGACCTGCATGCCACCCCAGTGTCGGGCATGAGTCCAACGGAAGATCTAGAGCCCATGACAATGTCCTCTAGGAATCCAGCTAAAGGCCTAGAGCCCATGACAATGTCTCATGCAAGTCTGTACCAAGGATCTGCACTGGGAAGGCCCAAAGGTCAGTGGTGGAAGCTAGAAAGTCTGCACCAGCAGGGTAAAGGATCTGTGCCAGCAGGCTGAGGGATCTGCACTGGAGCCAGGAAGTGATGCTCAAGGTAAGGACCAGAGCTCCCCCGAAGAGACCTGCAACCATCCTTAGTGACAGTAAGGACCCGAGCTCCTCTGATGATAACAGCTGAGTTCATATCTGGAAAGCCACCATAAAGCTTCTCCAGGAGATTCGGCAGCACACCCGCTTCCCCTCCAGTTCTCTTTTTCTGCTGTTGGCAGCAGTCCTCAGGTGGGCCTTCCACACCTAGAACCACTCTGACTCAGTTCAGCTGGGTGTTCCAAGTTGACTGTTAGTTAATCCACCACAGAATGAAAAGGGAAAGAAGGAAGTTTTGCTTGTGCCTCCTTGGAAGAGCCCAGTCTTTGCCATCACCTTTGGGTATCCATTTTCAGGCTTCCTGTGTAGATGGCGCCTCCCAGTGCAGACCCATAGGCCTCCACACATGGATTCCCATGAGACTCTGCAGCGAGCTCCAGGCCTTCTACCTCTGAATGGGTCCCTTGGGTCCCCAGCACACAGACGGCCCTTTCGCCCCCTTCCACACCTGACTCTGCAGGCGGCCACTGGGAACCTGCCTTCTAAACTCTGAATCTGCTCCTCTGGTGACCCTAACTGGTACAGTGTCATGAGTGTTTTTAGCTTCACCTTATCATGAAAGGTCTTTATTTTTCCCTGGATTTTAAAGGCTAGTTCTGCAAGAGATAGTAGCTTGGATTAGCAATTACTTTTTCCAGGACTTAAAAGCCTTCACAGCATGCTTTCCTGGCCTTGAAAGTTTCTGTTAAAAAATTCGCTGTTATTCTGATGGATTTACCTTTATCAGTAACTTGGTGCATCTCTCTAAAACCTTTTAATGCTCTTTTTTTCTGAGATTCTGGCACTTTGATAATGGTGTGTTACAGAGATCTTCTTTTCTGATCTTGTTACTTGGGGTTCTAATTATCTCTTTTATCTGGGTATGAATCACAGTCCCAGATTTTGGAAAATTTCTGTCATAGTTTCAGTGGATAAACATTTTATGTCATTAACCTCTACTTCAAGTCCTGATCAAATGCAGACTCTGAAGTTTTTTCTTTTAGAGCCAAGTAAGAGCTCTCAGACAATCTTTTGATTGTACTCGTTAATGTGCCTTCTCACAGAGTGACAGTTCTGGCGTGGTCACCTTGTCTCCAAGTCCTGATACCCTTTCTTCTGAGTCACCTGGTCTACTCTGAAGACTTTTAGTTGAGTTTCTCATTTCACTTATTGAGGTTTTCATTTCCAGGCTTTCTCTTTGGTTCTGTTTCAGATCATCTGCCTCTTTCCTGAAGTGGTCTTTCATACCCTGCATCCTCCTCCTTCATTCATTCAACTGTTTGTTTCTTTTTTGATCTCCTTGATCATGGTAACTGTCAGTGGCTTTTTAAAAGTCTCTGTTTGGATTTTCACCCACTTTAGCATCCAAGGAGTCAGTTTTTATAGAGTTACAGATTTTTAGAGGTGTGTGATTTCTTGTCTCCTTCCGATTCTTTAGTCTTGGTATTGAAGTTGGTAGATCAGTTGGACGGATTGCTCTACTGCTGTGAGGGAGATCTGCACCCGGTGATGTGAGCGGATAGGTCTCAGTGGGCAGGCATCCCCCAACCTACTCAAGGTTCTAGATCCCATTCCTACCCCTGCACTGCAGGGAAAGAACAACTACCAGCAATATCAACATCCAAAGAATCAACCGTATATCAACACACAATTTAAAATTTGTTTTAATAGTTTCCTACTATTTTACTAACCCCCAAAGGCAAATGAATATTAATAATGAAGAATAAACTAGGAAGAAGAAAAGAAGAACAAGATTTAAGGGAAAAAAAAGAAGGAAGAGTAAGCAAAAGAAAATATGTTTTGATGATAATATTTTTATATTAGGAAAAGGGGAGAGGGAGGGAAGGTTTGGGAGGATATGCAAAGGGATGGAAAGAAAGCAGAAAAGGGGAGAACATATGAGTGGAAGGTATGCAGCGGTTGGATCCAGTTAGTAAGCTAGCAGAAGCACACAAGGTGGTAGACTGAAGAAACAACCCTTTGTGAGGAAGAATACAAGGTAAGAACACAATGGAAGCAGAAGCTGACACTCACACACAGCTGCGTATACACATGTGCCCCACACAGACCGCTAACGAGAAAGAAAGGGGAAATAGGTTTTAATGATAATATTTACTTACAAGAAAAGACGGGCGAGGGAGGGGAGATTTGAGAGGGAACATAACGGAAAGTGAAAGACGATATAGGAGAAGTGAATCCAATGAATGAACTCACAGAAATACACAGTTAGCAATCTCTATGACGCAACCCTTGTGGTCGGAAAACATAATGAGACGTGATAAGATGCTGAAGAACGAAAAACAGTAACAAGTGCTCGCGACTTTTCAGGAACACAAATACACCCTCTGGCACTTACAAAAAGAAACATCATTTAAAAGACTCAGATAAGAAAGAAAACCCAGGCCCGATGTCCCCACTTGTTACAGCTCTTATACAAGAGTCTAAGTTAGTCCCGCGTTCTTCCCCACCTCCATCCAAACAGCAGGGACCACGCGGTGCTTGCAGAGGCCGAGCTCCCTCTCTGCTGTGGTCAGATGGCCAGTGGCTGAGTCAGATGTCAGCTGCGAGGTCAAACTCTTCTGCACCTGAGAGCAAGGGGGTGGGGTAACCTGTCACTCATATAGTCTGTGTTCAGGCATGGAGCTTGGGGCAAAGCTCCTAAACTCCCAGACAAGCCTTCTGGGGGTGTGGCTGGCCAGTGTCTGGGTGCCGCTGTCTTCACTCTGAGTGCCACAGAGCACTTGTGCAGGGGCCACGCAGGGGCCAGTGTTAGGGACCACAGGGTCCCGGCCTTCTGCTGCTCCCTAGAAGGCTGCCCACAGATGCAGGAACACCCCACACACACACAGTGAAGCATCCCGATCCGCACTGACTGTCTGCTGTGGCACTCAAACCCCTGCGGGCTCTCGCAGTTCGTCAGCATCACTGGGGTTCTCCCTCCAGCCCACTATTTCCTGTTCCTTACTCTCTTTTGAATGAAACTTTCTACATTGCTTAAGTGTAACTAACCCCAATTTGTCTCTCTCCCATTTTTCAAAGCAGGACAGAATGCATTTAACTCAACCGTTAGTTAAATCTGTTGTCAGCGGCTCCGACTGAGGCTGAGAGTGCTGGCCACACTGCACTGGGGGAGAGTCTATGCGGCCCTCCCCTGGGATCCTGTGGCAGGAGCACCGAGGAGAGAAATGCTTCCCAGTGCCCAAGGGGAGTGCTCTGTCCTCCCACGGCACCATGAAGGACCAAATAGGCTGAGGGAATAGAGGTGGTGGGTGACCGATGCCACAGTAGCTCAGAAGAGAGGGGCTCCAACAGGCTTTGCCTGGGTTTCAAGTCATGTAGAGTACCTCGGGGGTTGGAAGACCCGAGGCTCAGAGGAGGACCATGGAGGGCATCAGGAGGAGCACAGAATCACCGGGCCTGAGAGCAGGGACCAACAGCTCACAGTTTCTCTCACCGCCTCCAGCCGGGTCCTCCCATCCTGTGTGCACGCCAAGAGAAGGTTGGTCTGTGCCAGGGGACGTGCGTTGCAGTGGCAGCCCTCGATTAGATCAGCCTCCTTCTGAGGGAATATGTGTGTGAAAGCAAAGGCGCAGGCTCATGAAATCTGCTTGAACGCTTGGAAAGTCTCATTAAAGAAAATTTGCAAAAGTCCATGTGCATTTGGTGAGACGGATATAAGTGAACGAACGGACACAGACACAGGATTCGAGTTAGATTCTTCTGAAACTTTCGCAGGAGTTGGCAAGGTTTTTCTGTACTTTGCTCTTTGACCTGTTCATTCTTAAATGGCTTCCTGTCACCTTAACGTTTGAAGCAAATGGACAACTGGGTAGAGAAACAGCCCAGTGATCGGACAGGTGGATGGCTGGACACAGCAGTGCCCTACTAAGTTTTCAACAACCTGCTCTTCAAAAAGAATAGATTTGTAGCGTTCACCGCTTTGAGAGGCACAGTGATCCCTCGCAGCTGCCCCCGATGGGCCGACACAAAGTCTGCGCGGACCCGGGAGGGTCTCACACGTCGGCCGTGGGGAGCAGCAGCCAGGGGCAGCTTCCTGCCAGAGAGAAGCAGGGCGCGGATGTGGGGGAGCTGCACCTCACAGCCAGCACTGGAAGGGCCCTGCTCCCAGACAGGACGGCTGATAGCACAGGTCTCCTGCGCTCCGCCTCTCCAGGGTGGGACAGCCCACCTCTTCCCTCTGGAATGTAAACGCTGCTCCCAGCCAGTGGCCAGCGTTCCTGTCCTCAGGCGCAGGACGGGCGCACAGCCAGTGTCACAGCAGCGTTGAGTGTTCCCTTATCCCCGTGCACCTACTTCCTTCTGCCTGGCTGCTCGCTAGCACCTGTCATCTCCTTTCCTCCAGAGCCTCCTGGGACAGGTCTCTGTGAGCCTCTCTCTGAAAACTAGCGGGACGGCCTAGATCCCATGGTCAGAGCCTGGGAGAGGCCGGAAGTGTGGAGAGGACTGCTCTGGACTCAGCAGAGCGCTGGGAGGCTGTGCTTTTTTCTCCCCTGGCTGGTTGGGAGCTCTTTATTCCGAGATAACTGACGCTGACATGAGGAGGCACTTCAGAAATGTGTAATGTTTTCATGGGAAGAAGCTACGTGTCTTTCCTTCTATGTTGGAAGACACGGGCACTGGGAATGGCAGTCTGCCGAGGGGCATGCGGCTGCCCCGAGGTGCATCTTCTCCTGTGTCCTCCGCCCTGGGGATCCTGAACTTACTCAGAGGCATGGGAGAGACGCTCCCCAGGGAACCTCAGGGCCCCGGCTAGGTTATACCCTGCCACACGAAAGGCGGTGTGCGTCACACACACACACACACACACGCACCCCACGCAGGGCTGATGTCTCCCCTCAGACGCCATGCCGGGCTCCTTGCCTTCCGGAAGCAAATCCCACAGTGTGTTGTATATAAAATCCTGATCTCGAGATCTTTGCCTTCAGATTTTAATCTACTGTAATCAATAACTTGTTATACATAACTAAGATAAATGCTACATAATGGACCTGTGTTTATGAAGTCAATATAGGGCTCATAGGGAATTCCTTGGCATTGTTTGTATGTAGTATAAATATTTGAAGATTCTGCCGGTAATAGGAGTTTCTGTGTATATTATGCAGAGTTCTCTTTTATCCAGTTTGAAGTAGCATGAAGGAGCGGATGCAAATCATCCAAACAAACACTGGCTTCTCCCTCCAGCTGGGCAGATTGTCATCACGGCTTCCGGGAGCCCTGGTGGTCCCTCCCTGGTCACAGGTAGATATGATTGGGAGAGGCCGAGTGGCAGGGGACGGCTGTAAGTGCTGCTGTGTGGTGTGGTGCGTTGCGGTATTGTGTGGTGTGGGTAGCGTGGTGCGTGGCACAGTGTGAGTTTGAGTTGTGTAGTGTTTTGTGGTA
The DNA here is from genome assembly GCA_004363535.1 of Dasyprocta punctata. Taxonomy (NCBI): domain Eukaryota; kingdom Metazoa; phylum Chordata; class Mammalia; order Rodentia; family Dasyproctidae; genus Dasyprocta; species Dasyprocta punctata. The sequence goes on along the minus strand of RJWM01007160.1, from coordinate 48,211 downwards.
TGGTGGTGCAGTCAGTACTCTGTAGTGTGGCACTGTACGGTGTGGTGTGCTGTGGAGTGACATGTGGGGTGGCGTGGCCTTGCCTTGTGTGGGATGGTACGGTGTGCTGTGCCCTGGCGTGGTGCTGCGTCGTGTGGTGCGGAAGAGTGTGGTGTGGTATACTGCATGACGAGCTGTTGTGTGGTGTGGTGTTTTATGGAATGATGCAACGCAGCATTGGATGGTGTAAAACACGTTGTGTGGTCCTCGGCAGTGTTGGAGGGAAAGCACAGTGTGGGACGGTGCTGGGCTGTGCTATGCAGTACAGAGCACCGTCATTTGGTGCCGTGCAGAGTTACACGTGTCACGTGATACTGTGTTTCATGGTATGCTGTGGTATTTTATAAGACGGTGTAATACCTTATGTTCTATGTTCTGTGGGAGTGTGTTATGCAGTGTTTTGTGGCACTATGGAATGTTCGTGCTGTTGTACGGTACGGTGTTGTGAGTCTTACATGATCCCGTTGTGCATGTGGTGTGACGTGGAGCGGTGTTTGGAGTTCTGTGGTATTTTAGTGCGTCATCTTGCGTTGTGTAATGTTGTGTTGTGTAGGGTGTCTGACGTATTCTTTTCTGTGACGTGGCAGGGTGTGGTATGATACGTAGTGTGCAGTGTTGTGTGCTATTTGCGTGTTGTGTACTGTGGCGCTTCATGGGTTCTTTGTTGTGTGATCTGGTAGAGTGCAGTGCTGTACAGTGCGATGTATATGGTGTGGTGGATATGGTACAGTGTGGTCTGGTGTAAAATGTTGTGTGGTATTGTGTGATGCAGGATGGCGTGGTGCGGTATTTTGTGGTGCTATGTTATGCTGTGGAGTGTGATGCGGCATTGTATTGTACAGTGATGTGGCATGGTGTGGTGTGTGTTGTGTGGTGTGCTGCATGTTGTGTTGTGTGGTGTGCCACGTGGTGTGTGGTGTGCTGCATGTTGTGTTGTGTGGTGTGCCACGTGTTGTGTGGTGTGCCGTGTGTTGTGTGGTGTGGTGCGTGTTGTGTGATGTGCTGCGTGTTGTGTGGTGCGGTGTGCCACGTGGTATGTGGTGTGCTGCATGTTGTGTGGTGTGGTGTGCCGCGTGTTGTGTGGTGCGGTGTGGCATAACATCGGGTGCTGTAATGTCTGTGGCGTGGCACTGTGTGGTGTGGGATGGTGTGGTGTGTTGTGTTATGTGGTGTGGTGGTACGCACCACTGTGTGGTGTTTTGCGCTATGCTGTGGCATGGTGTGGCATTGTGTGTTTCATGATATTACATCATGTAGTCTGGTAGCAGAGTCCATGGTGTACCGTTTTGTGGTATATTTTGTGGTGCAATGGCTGTGGTGTTTTATGACAACGTGTGGCATGGTCTTTCTTGGTGTAATGTGGTGTGGCGTGGTGACGTGGTGACATGCAGACTTGCATTTGGCTGTCCCGTTGTCCAGAGGAGGTCAGGGTCAAGCAGGCTCCATGGAAAGCCCCAGGAGGCCACGCCAGCATAGGAAGCATGACTGGGAATAAGGCAGGTCCGGCACCAGTGTGCTGACCACCTTCCCCTCAGCCCCAGGGCCCTGTGCGGTGCATCAAGAACAAGGTTTTCCTGTAGTGAGGCCGAAGCTGCCTGGCCCTGGCCTCCTCCAGCCTGCGTGCTGATACCACAGCAGAGCTCTAACTGCCCCTGTGGCAGCTGGCGCTGACTCTGTTGAGGGACAGACGGAGACAGGATGCTGGTGGCCAGGGCTGAGCTTGTGTCTCACATCAGGGGGCTCTGGCCTGACACACACTTGTCCCAAACTTCTTTCTGCTCCCCAAGCTGTCACTCAGCATCACCTGCAGGGTGACCAGCGTCAGCACGGGCTGGGACACACGAGGTGCTCAGGGGGGTCTGCGGCACTGGACAACTCTGGGGGACTGGGGTGCATGTCACAGAGGACCGCATGAGGACAGCAGGTGGTGCAGAGCCGCAGGGCGGGGCGGGCTTCAGCGGCTCCGCTTGCTTGGCTCAGAGGAGGCATGCGTGTTACACAAGGCACGGCTTTGGCCCGGATGAAATCCAGCAGTGGCCCCTGTCGTAGAGCCCAGGACAGGAGGGGGGTCTGCCAAGGGCATTCTTGAGAGCCCTCGGCGAGTGAGCGTGGTGAGGCACTCCCCAGGCTCCCGGTGCCTGCAGGCAGCAGAAACATCTCGGGTGGAGAACTGGGGAGGGTGGCGCATGGTGTTCAGTCCCCAATATTGCCCCTCCCAAAAAAGTGCAAAAACCTGAATGCGTGGTTTACCACACACCAGGCTATCTGTTGAGGCCTATAGCTCCCACCCACAACCTGGTATGGCGTATTACCATACCAAACAGTATGCAGTGCGATCAAAATACATGGTGAGTGTTAAATTAAAATGAATTTCTTAAAGTAATAGACACGTTGCCATCAACCTGCTTTAAAATGCTCCTCCCTAGTTATCCCATCTTCTTGCCACTTGCTGAAGCCATTCTGAAAGTTCTCGTCTTTGCAAGCTGTGGTCAGACGCTGTAAATGCGGCCACCAAGTGCTTCCAGCGAAAAGGCAGGGTCAGAACACCTGGCGTGCCCGCACCCACCTTACTCACTGGCTCTGACACTGCCCAAAGTCAAAATGACCATGGAAGGTCAATGTTTTGAATGGATTCAGGACACTGAAGCAACCACAATAGCATAATTGAAGGCGCAAAAGGGAGACTTTGGTGACAGTGATCGCAGCGTCCTTGCTCACCAAGGCAGTGCCCAGCCCGCAGCGGGGCTCTGTGCAGGACGCACCGGTGCCGTTCTGTGCCTGTGCCGCAGGGCAGGACCCTTGTTCCCAAGAGGCTCCAGGCAAGGAAAGCACAGCAGCTCTCTATCCTCCTTGCTTACTCCCTTCCGCTAGGGCCTGGGCGTATCACCAAGGCCCTCTCCCCCATCATCTGTTATTTAAGTTCTAAAAGTCAAAATCGTTAAAAAAAAAAAAAAAAAGTGTGTCCCTGACCTTAAAGAATGCCTTTCATTCTTCCAGCAAAGCCAAGGGTTGCTGTTTTCATCTTAGCAGTGGGGCTGGCACATTTGACGATGTGCTGCTAAGCGTGGATCACGAAAGCCCAGGGCATGCGAATGTCCAGCACTGCCAGCCACAGAGGGAGCAGGATCCAGGGCAGAGGACAGGCGGGAGGGGGGCTGCAGGGGCCTGCTGGGGGCTGCACACCAGCCGCGGGGGCCTGGAAGGGCCACAGCTTCCCTGAGTTCGTTTCCCTCTCTGTAAGATGAGAACTAAATCGGCCTGCGTCAAGGGCTGTGCGCCGGCCCACGCGTCAGCGCGAGACAGCCAAGCGCCTGGCCCACCTGCATGCACTGTGCTGGCCACTGCTGTGTCGCCGTGTGGCAAACATAGACACGTCTGTACCACAGCCACTGCGGCCCGGTGGTACGTTGGTGTGTGTGACAAAGAAAAAGGTAAGGGAACTGGTGAACATCTTGGTTAGAAACCCAATTAACAAAGAAAATTATTTGACATTTTCTTTTAAAATCCAGCTCTCTGACACTGATGTGCTGATGAAATCACAGGATTCCTTTTTCCTGCAAGTTACGCCACTTCATCAGCTAAAAGGGGAACTGAGATTAGAGGTAAGCCTTCCACACACAAAGGAAAAGGCTTCTCTTTCCAAGGGAAAAAATTAAAAGGAAAGCTGAGCCAGTCTTGGAAACAGCACACTGTTGTCCCTGCGCCCCGTCCACACCTCAGTCTGGGCCTTCCTAGGTCCTCGCTCCCTGGATCCAGAGGCCAGGCGAGGCAGTGCGAGCTCACTGGTTGCTCAGGACAGGTCTCCACCACAACCGGGTCCTTCCAGAAGCAGCCGGAAAGAGCCCTTCTTCCTTCCTGGGAGGCAGACAAGCCTGGGGCCTTGGCCCTTGGCCCTTTCCCGTGGGCCCAGGTGGCTGTCCTTCGAGCTAATGTTCATGAAGTGTTTTCAGCTAGCTCAGCTCCTGGACAGGGCCATCCTGGGAACACAGGTTTCCAACCAAGAGACTTCTGCCTGTGCGCAGGTCACCCGAGGGCCTGAGCTGGAGGGACAGGAGAGGGAGGCGCCCCTCTTCCACCGCAGGGGCATCTAGCCCACGGTGGGATGAGGAGCCACCAGCATCAAGATGGACCCGTGCACAGAGGTACAGCCCGAGGCGAGGGGAGCCGCCGTACGCCAGAGCTCCGCATTCGGGGGCCCGAGTGTGGAGGACGTGCACAGTGTTAGGTGTGGTTTGTCCCGAGGGTTCCGGGGCGGAGCCAAGGCCCTAGAGTGGCAGGGGTGACGTAGGGGGACGTCTGCCAGGAGGATCCCGGTGAGGAGTGACTGGGGCACTGGGCTCGCTGCCCTTGGAAGGAGTTGGTAGAGCTCTCTCTCCGGGGACGCCCGTTTGGCCTCACAGCAGGGCTGCTGGAAAATAGCAAACCTGGCCCCTCCCCAGACCTTTCGGCTTCCTGTTTGACAACAAGGCACTCCCTCTCACACACGCTCCTGCCACGATGCCATGCGTCACGTGGTGCCATCCGCCACGCGACACGGCTGAGCCAGTGCTGTGTTGTTTGGACTTTCAGCTTCCAAACTTGAGAGCTAAACCAATGTCTTTGCTTCGCGTGCCCCCGGCGTCTCGTTGCAGCGATGGAAGGCTGACTACGGGAAGACAAAGTCAGCGCCCACTGGAGATGGCTGTGGAGGGAGCTGGCGGCAGCCAGAGGCCAGCCAGTGTCGGCGGGTGCGTCCGCACGGGGAGGCCCAGGCCGGCACCCTGGCTGGCTGTCACCCACTGGATTCAGCACAGCCGAGTCCGCCTTCCCGGCAGCGCTGGGGAGCGGCCGCTTCTGTGTGGGCGGGGCCGGGCATTTCCGCTCTAGCCAGCCCCAGCTCTGCAGCCTGCTTTTCAGACTTTCAGCGGAGACACTTCTTCATCTCTCCGGGACAGATTTGACTTGGTACACAGCCAAGAGTTGAACGGCATCAAGCCCAGAGAACAGTTCATGATAGAGCTTGATTATAGCCCTTGAAGCTGCAAATGAACTGGAGCCATAAAGAATTGGAAATGATGTATTTCAGGGTCCAGCGATGAGCAGTTCTGGAAGAGCGCTCTAAAACTACAAAGCTCGCCTTGCCGGGACAAGGGCAAAGCCTCCCCGAGCAGCCGGTATCAGGGGGTTCCACCCGCTTAATTCTTCCCGGGTTCAGACACATCCCTGGACCGTCGGCCTCCCCAGCTCAGCCTCGTCTCTGATGACTCATGCTCCCGGGACTTGAGCGGCGTGTGACGGGACTGCCGGCCGCAGACTTGTGCCTCCGAGGCAGTGGAACCTCAGCACACGCATCGCTGCTGCCGCACACACGCCCGTGGCAGACTCTGCTCAGGGCTCAGGCTCAGGCAGGCTTCCCTCAGGGCACCTGCTCCCGCGGAGAGGCCGGCAGCACTGCCAGCTTCTGGAAGCTGAGACGACAGATGGAATGTGTTTGCCTCCCTGTGGAGGAGCTTAGGGAACCCGCTAGAAAAGGCAGAGGAAGCAGACGTGCCCAGGAAGCTGGGTCCCTAGCCTGACTTACCTCACGTGTGGGAATCCCAGCAGACAACATGGCAGGACAGAAGGTTGCGCTTCCCCCGGAATGGGGTCTGGTCCACCGCGGCTGTCGTGCATGCTGTCCACCTTCCTGTGCACGAGGAGGCCACCCCGGCAGAGCTGGCCGTGTGTTGACCTGAGGTGTGGCTGGTTCATGTCAAAGGCAGAGCTGAGCAGCTGTGACAGGCCGTGGCCCACAGGCCTAAGTGTTACTCCCTGCCCTTTGCAGAAAATGTGCAAATATTCTATATGCGTCACATGGGAAAAGCCAGGATCCCCACATCAGGACTTCGCTTTTCAACTTGAAACACTTCAAGGCACAAACGCAGACACAATTAACTCCTAAAATGCAAAGTCCCGAAGAGAGGCCTCCCGTTCACCCATCCAGGCGGCCACTCCAACCTCTGGGCCTCTGCTGTCACTCGCGATAGCCTGAGTGAGTCTGTGTCTGCCCACAGGAAGCAGAACACTTCCAAGGACCACGTGCTTGGCCCCTGCGGCTTAATCACAGCTGCCGAGGCTGTGCCGATGCGGGGTCCATGAAGACGCGGTGCCCCCCGTACTTTGAACCTGTTTCCACACCCATGGCTTCAAAACTCCTGAGCGGTCAGCACAGGGATGGCCACGCACCCTGACTTTGAGAAAGTCCTGTAAGACAGGGGCCCAACCCCAAGGCCGCGGACAAGCGCCACTCTATTGCCTGTCAGACACTGGGCCACACAGCAGGCAGTGAAGAGAGCTGGCCAGCCCCTCCTCATCGCATCTCCCCAGGGAGCTCTGCCTCCTTCAGAGCAGCAGGGGCATTGGTTCCCCAGAGGAGTACGAACGCTGCCGTGAACAGAGTGTGCGAGGGGTCCGGGGTGAGCACTTCTTATGGAATCTGATCCAGAACCCCCTATCCAAAAATTCCAAAGCACTCCCTCCTCAACCCAAATTGTCCTCCCAAAACTGGACCCCAGTGCTAGAAAGGCTGGAGGGGATTGCTGGTGTGAGAGATCGAAAGGCTCGGTTAAGGGTGGCAGACCAGTTCTGAGGAAATGAGACAAAACTCATTTCCCAGTTTTCAGGATTCTTCCTCAGTTCCCTTGTGACCCAGAGACAAAAGACACAACCACAGCAGCTAGTGTTCTGGGGATTGCTATGTGCCAGTCCCCTGAGCTCCCTGCAGGGAATCCCCATAGGCCACTGGGGCAGGTGCTAAGATCAGCTCACAGTGCACACACAGAGCGGGAGGCCGGCAGAGATGGAAGGCGAGGATCTAGCACAGCACCTAGGACACGGCAGGTGCCAGTCATCTACCTAGCACAGCTCACAGCAAAAGAGAGTGTTATGGTTTGTGTCTAGGTGGCCCCCTAAGCCCCAGGCAGTCATGGAGGTGGCTGAATCTAGCATTTGTGATTGGTTCATTGTCTGGTGCTGGGATTGGCAGTGTGAGTGCTGCACCCACCCCGGGGAGGAGCCAGCATACTGTATAAGGGAGGGAAGGAGGCGTGTTTTCTCTCTCTTCGGCCCTGTCACTCTTGGTGCTTGCGGCTGCCATGAACGGCTGCCCCTCTGCCACGTCACCCTGCCTTGGAGCCCGCTGAGTACGGACTGAAACCTCCAACAAACTGCAAGCAAATAAACCTTTGTTTCCCTGATTTTGGGCCTCAGGTATTTTGTCTCAACAAGACAGAGAGCTACCAGAAATTCACCTAGAAAAGCCCCTACCACAAAGGAGGGGGCCAATCATTTACTTAGCACAGTACCTAGCACAGGGGAAGTGATATTCATTTACCTACACTACGCCTAAAAAGCAGTGTCAATTATGTCCATAGCACAGCACCTGGCCGGCAGTGCCACTCATTTATTACCACAGCACCTACCCGCAAAGGGAAGCTGTTACCTAATAGGAGAGGTATCAATAAATTGCAAGGTGTGATCATATTTTAAAAATATGATAAAATACGATAAATGCTGCTAAGCACATCCAGTGGGAAGGCAGGCTTATAAAAACATGACAGCGTGCCCTCGTCCACCTTGCTCACCAGGTCTGGCCCAGCGCAGCTCCGGGTTTCCCCACAGTCAAAATGACCACGAATGGCGCTGTAGTCAGGATTTGCAAGGAGAGCAATTTAATACAGGACACATAATTTAGAGTATAATTTTATAATAATCACTCAAAAAGTTAAACACAAAAAGTGCAGGAAATCTGCCCACACACTAAAGACCTCAAAGAATCCAGCTGAGGGCCTGGGTCTCATGGCAATGTTCTGCATGAGTCCAGCTGGGCACCTAGAGCCCACAACAGTGTCTCATGCAAGTCTGTCTCACGGATCTGCACTGGGAAGGCCCAAAGGTCCGTGGTGGAAGCTAGAAAGTCTGTGTCACTGGGATGAAGGATCTGTGCCAGCAGGCTGAGGGATCTGCACCGGAGCCAGGAAGCAACACTCAAAGTAAGAACCAGAGCTTCCTCAAAAAGTACCACAGCCATCCTCAGGGACAACGAGGTCCTGAGCTCCTCTGACAATGAGAACAGTCAAGTTCATGTCAGGAAAAAAGCTCAACCAGCTCCTCCAGGAGAACTAACAGCAGCAGGAGAACCAACAACACTACTTCTTCCTCTCCAGTTCTATTTTTATGTTGGCAGCCATCCTCAGGTGGGCTGTCCACACTCAGCACCACGCTGATTCAGTTCAGCTGGTGGTTACAAGTCCACCACCAGCTGTCAACCCACCACAAATGGTCAACATTTTGAATTGATTCAGAACATCAAGGCAATCACAACAGCACAACTAAAAAGACAACCATGAACGGGGACTTCCAGAGCTGCCCCAGAAGGTGGCAAGAAGGGTACGGTAAGTGTGTTCAAAGTGAAGGTGAGGATTTTGAGAGGGATTAATGATAACACGTCTTTTACTGTAACACATTTCTTTTGATTTATTTAAGCATGCATCATATTTTCAGTCATACCTTGTACCCAGCACCACACACGGAAGTTGAACCAGTCTCTGGTGAGCAGCATATTACTAAGGACCCTTTCTGAACACTCTGTAGATCCCAGTCGCAGTATTGGATGCAAGGATGTTTAGTTTCTGTTTCCCTCCAGCCCCATGAGAGGGACTCTCCAAGCAATGCTGGGTGACCCTGGCCCCTCGCCCCAGGGGCCCACTGTGCTACAGATTCCATTGTTTTATCTGCCACTAATTGATAAGTTGCCCGTTTTCTGAGTTCAGAGATGTTAAGATGTGAATCAAGGCCATCTGTGAAAAGAACGCATGCTGCAGCGTGTTTCGGAAAACTGACCCTTTCTTCCCTGTCATCCAGTCCCACGCCAGTCCTGGGCAGCTCGGCGGGGTGCTAGCCTCTGCGATTTGGGGCTAACGGCCTGCATCACCTTTGATCTTCACCCATCAGGGTCTGAGCCTGAGCTCACAGGAACCTTACGCTGCGTTCAAGGCAGGGAGGACTTCGGGCTGGACTGTGGTGACAGCCTTCTTGCTGTCTGTGGGCCTGTGGCCCTCCAAGGCTCTGCCAAGCCACCCTCAACTTCAGATTTCTGCTCCCCGGATGCCAGGCTCCTATTCTTAGCACCGTGGGAAAGAAGGATCCCATTGCATTTTCCTGGCACTTGGAGAAGGAAATTAATAAGGAGCACTTGGAGAAGGCATTAACAAGGAGCTCATGTGCGTGCCTAGCATAACCTGGGTTGCCACATGACGACTGCGTCAAGGGAGCCAAGGAGGGGTGCAGGGGGCCAGTCAACTTGATTGGGCAGCTGGCCCACGAGCATTTGGGGGAGCACTAATCTGGAGGAGCCTGAGGGAGTCTGAATGAGGTTAACATTTGAATTGGTGGACCTGGTAAGCAAGTTTCCTGTCCTGCGCTGGTGGGCCACACCTACTCAGTGGAAGGCTGAACCAAACGAAAGGTCTGACCCTCCCTGAGTGAGAGAGGTCCTCGCAACTGGTGGTCAAGCGAGGGCACTGTGGGACTTGAGCCGGAGCAGTAGCCCTTCCTGAGCCTTGAGCTTGCTGACTGCAGCCCGGTTATCTTGTGAGCAGCTCCCATGACAATCCCTGTCCATCTGTCCATCTACTGACCCACCTACCTGTCTGTGTCTGTCACCTGCCTGTCTGTCTGTGTACCCACCTCCCTGTCTGCTGTCCATCTGTCTTTCTGTCCATCTGTCTATCATCTGCACACCTGTCACCTATCTAGATGCCTAGCCTTCCACCTGCTTGGTGTGTTTCCCTGGACAGCTGTGACTAACGCAAGCGTGGGTGGAAAGGCCTGTTTGCTGGGACATGTGACCCTCTCACTCACCGATGGCTTTACCCCTGTGCACACAGTAGGCGGCGAATAAGTGCCTGCTTCGCAAACCCCTGTCTCCTGGCTCTCCACGGACGCAGGTCAGTCTCTAACAGGCTGCACATCCTGACTGCATCTCCAGGGCCTTCACCCTGCCAAACCTGCTGGCCCAGAGGGCCCTGGGGGGAGGTCTGCAGTGGGCTTCTCTGCATCCTGTGGTTGTGACTCCTCCCGGCGACATAAAGATCCATGCAGCTCCTGCATGTTCTGCCTTCCCATGGTAGAGCCAGGCGCTGCAGACGCAGCCAGACCAGGAAGTCGTGTTGTCCTGCTGTGCAAGGAGCTCAGGCCACGCCACCCTCCCTACCATGCTGCCCTTGCTGCCCACCAGGTCTGCTCCTGCAGGTCTTACCCACCCGCAGAGAGGCCCGTCCAAGCTGGTGAGGGTTAGACCCGCCCCCGCAGCAGCCCTGGACCCTGGGGCCTGGTTCCCTGGCTTCTCCCTGCTCCGCACTTCTCCTGGCCTGGCACCTCCCCCTCCCATCCACTGTAGCCTCAGCCCGGCCGCGGTGAGCAGCCTGGCCCTCTCCCAGTTCTCCCCGCCAGCCCGTGCTTTCCTGCTGGAGACCAAGGATGGAGGCTGTGAGGCCACGACCTGCGGATTCTCGGGGAGGCTGTGTCCACCAGGGCTCGCGTGTGCGCCCCGCAGAGCTGGTCTCAGCCCGCGCTGCCTCTGTGTTAGCCTGGGGGAGGTGTGCAGGCATACGTGTGACAGTGCGTGTGTGGGGGAATGTGTGTGTATGTGTGACAAATGTGCATGTGTAAATATGGGCATGAACACACTTGAGGAAGAGGATGTGGATGTGTGTACACGAGTACGAGTTTCCCCAAGGGCATAAGTGCGTGTGTGTACGTGTGTGTAGCTGTCAATTGTAAGTGTGAAGAAATACCTTGTGTACATATGGGGGGCATGTGAGTAGGTATGTGTGTATATCTGTGCACATGTGTACATACATGGATGTGGGAGTGTATCTGTGTAGGCATGTGTACATGTGCACATATATGAACGTGTGGGTTTGCATACATGTGTGTGAGTGGATGCGATGCTCATGCCACTGTGTGAGTGTGTGGCTACTCAAGCATGCGATCCTGTGTGTGTGAATGTGCATGTGTGAATGTGTCTGTGCACACATGTGCGAGCATGATCAAGTGTGTAAGTTCACTCATGCATGGATGTATTGGGTAAATCTGCAAGTTTGCTTGTGGCGGCACGTGCACATATATAAATGTGTGTGGGTGTGATTGTGTGTATCTATGAACAGTCAACATTGAATGCAAGCACGTGTGTTTGTGTCTTTATGTGACCCTGTGGACATAAATGTGTTTACACACGTGTGCATAAGTGTGGGAGTGTTCGTGTGTGCATGCATGCATCTGTACATGTGCATAGCTGTGTAGGTGGTTGTGTGTCTGCATGAATGCACGGGTGTGTGTGTGCACGAGTATGTGTGTGATCAGTGCAGCACGCGCATGTGTGAACATGCACATATGGGCGTGTTTGTGTCGACACAGCCTTGCCAGTGGAAACCACGGCGCTGTCCAGGTCACTTCAGAGGCAGGAAGGGAAGCGCAGCGTGGGGCTCCAGCTGGCCAGTGGCTGTGACCTGCGTGCCGTGTCGCCGGGGGCTCGGGGGGAGACAGTCAGGCAGCACACGCAGGCCTGGCTGGAGGCATCGTCACCGTACCAGGCTGGCGTGCTGGGGGCAGCGGGGCGGACCTTGGTGGGAAGGTGAGCACGGGGAGGAAGCAGCATGGCCAGAGCCCTCAGCCCAGGCCACAGCTGTCACAGCGCAGCCAGCGAGCTGTCCTCACACACTAGCCCTCAGCTTCGCGCGATTCAGGGCTCATCAGCGAGCAAGTGTGCACACCCCCTCACTCCTGGGCCTCACTCGCAAGGCACACATGCACTGGCACTCTTGGACTCACACTGTGGGATGCGTTCAAACACCTTCTCAGCCTCACGCTCAGACTCACGTCTCGAATACCTTTGTATACCCACTCACCAAAGCTCACACTCGCATTCTGACATGCTCAGTGTAGCAGAAAACGGCCCTCCCCCCAGCCAGTATACTTCAGTTGCCCAGGTAACAGTTCTGGTTGCAGTTCCTGTTACTTCTGCTTCCTAGTAAGGACTGGTCACTATGATGCATGTTGGAAGAACCAATCAAAGATAGCCACGTACTCTGCTTCTTACTGCAACCCCATAAAAACCTCCCTCGCTAGAGCCGGGAGTTTGGCTCAGTGCCTTAAGCACCTGCCCTGGCAGGCTCGAGGCTGTGAGTTCAATCCCCGGTGCCGCAAAAACAAAAACAAAAACAAAAAAACCTCCCTCTCTGAGCCTTTGAGGCCTGACATTTTTATAAGAATTGATCCCTTGGCAGTGACCATCTGCATGAAATAAGTCTGCCTCCAAACCTGGGTGACATTTCAGGGTTTCTGGTGCCACAGCATTAGGACTCACACTCTCAGGCACTTCCAGATACCTGCTCACTACCAGGGTCACATTCATTCACACTCCAACACCCTTGGGGTGGCATCATAAGACACAAGCAGATGCCCACGAATTTCCACACCCACACTTCAGCGGCTTCGGCTCACACTCCCAGACTTTCAGACACCGAATCGCTTGTAGGTACCCACTCTGAGTCTCCAACCTCGCAGACACTTGCAGGCACTGGCTGACTCCGAGGTCCACACTCACACTTGACATCCTTGGGCTTGCGTTCTCAAAACTTCCCGCCATCAACTCACACCCAGGCTCACACACTCTGACAGGGCTGGTCCCACACTCGCCGACACTTTGAGACACCCACTCTCCCCCAGGATCACGCTCACATTCCAAAACCCTTGGGCTCACATTCTCAGACACTGCGATACACTGACTCACTCTCAGACTCACACTCCGACACCCTTAGTTTCACACTCTTAGACACTTTCAAACGCCTGCTTTTCCCCAGGTTAGACACCTACTCTGACACACTTAGGCTCACACTCTCAAGCACCTTCAGTCACCTAGTCAGCCACTCACGTGACTCCCTCAGGCTCACTCTCAGATGCTCTGAGCCGCTTACTCCCGCCTGGACTCACACTCACACCCTAATACCTTTGGGCTCACACTCTCAGAAACCTGCAGAAACTTTCTCACTCTGAGACTCCATTCATAGCCCGATATCCTCAGGATCACCCTCTCAGACAGGTTCAGACCCCTACCCACTCCCCGACTGACACTCACACCCGGCACCATGGGGCTCCCGCTCGCGAACACACGTTCCCACTCTAGCACGCTCAGGCTCACACTCACTCAGATGCACGCTCACACCTGCCACTCTTAGGCGCATATTCGGACACTTCCGACACCTGCTCACCCCCAGGTGTAGACTACACGCTCGTTCTGACTCCTCACCGTGGGCTCATTCCCAAACTCACACTCACTCTCACACTCCGACGGATTCACACTCTCACTGCTTCTCACTCTCACGCTCGCTCACACACTGACACACTCACTCCGACTCACGCCCTGATCCTTTCCGACACTCACAGCACCTCCCTCTGAAGACCGGGCCGCGGAAGCGAGATTCCCACTGGTTCTCTCACGTGGGGCGCTGAGGCGGGGCAGGCGGCAGCCCCAGATGTGTGCACCCCAGGCGTGGAGACCCGGCCGAGACCCCGCGCTCTACTTCCTGCGACTTTCCGTGGAGCCCTCCTCCCCCAGCCGGCAGCATCGGCCCAGGGCTTGGGCACAGGGCACGAGCACAGCGGAGGGACTGCACGTCCCCGGGGCGGAGAAGCTGCAGCTGTGCAGCCCGGCGCAGACGGCCTCGCCACAGTGCGCATCACCCGGGAAAGCAGGGCTGGAAGTCCAGGTGTGTGTGTGTGTGTGTGTGTGTGTGTGTTACTAAAAATAAAAGGAAAAAGTTAAACACAAAGAGGCAAAATCACTTCCTCAGACCAACATGTCTAGATTTTAAGCTGCTTTTCCCATAACATTGTGTTTGTCTTTGTTGAATGTTTAAAATGCAGCTGTGAGACAAATGGGGCCGGTCCCATGTGTCCCTGCGACGCGCGTGGGAAGTGGCTGGCGATATATTAGCGTGTGTGACTGCGCCAGAGTAATATTTACCCAGGGATAAGCGGAGAGGCTTACGGAAGCATCAACAGCCCGTTCCCGATCACACACGTGGTGTGGCGGGAGCAGGGGCCCCGGTCTGGAGATGGAGCCCGTGCAGCAAAAGTGGAAACGACCCTCCTGCCACCAGGGCCAGGCCCAAAGTCACTGTTCTGCGACCCTCCCAGCCCACACCTCCCCACTCGCACAACAGCTCCACGTCCTTGGACCGCATGGCTGTGGCATCAGTCACACAGGAGATAAACAAATAAATAAAGTTAGTAAGCAACTCACTCCTCCCGGGTCCTCTTTCTGCAGTGTCGGATTTGGAGCCCACAGCCTCGTCTAGCAGAGCCAGCGCTCACCCCCGCGCCACACCCCAACCCCAGACGCACTTCCTGGCGAAGCACTGTCCCCTGGAACAGCTGGCAGGGTCCTTGGCCTCTCCTCCCTGGCTGTGTCTGGAGGCCTCGGTCCCCAGGAAGTCTTTGACTCTGACTGGCAGGCTGTCGCAGCCGGTGCAGGGTCAGACTTGTCTACCTGCCCCGCGCCTGTCATGTACACGCACGTCTCCTCCGCAGACACTTGGAGAGCCCCGTACTGCCCCACAGACCCCGTGGAGGCTTGAAGCCACTGAGAGGCAGCAACAGGAAGGACCTGGTCCCCCAGACACAGGGACACATCCTGCAGACTCCTGAGCGTGGCCACCACCAGCAGCCTTCCCCCCGCACCCCGCAGGCGTGCTTCACAAGGCTCCGAGGAGCCATCTGCTTGGCGAAGTGTGATGATGCTGTCCCAGGGGAGGCTTGGACACGAGGGGTGAGAGGGAGAGAGGCGGCTAAGCGTTCATGTCGCAGGCCTTTTTGAGGCCTGGTGACCACGTGGACCCTGTCCTCAGATCTGTCCTCTACCAGGTGGCTGGACCTTCGTTTCTATAGTGATGAGTCAGGTATATAATTTCTTCTGATATACAACATGAGGTCTTACCGGGCAGTTTTAGGTGTTCTGCCCAAGCGAATTTATCCACCTGCCCTTCAGGACACCGGCCCTCAGGCGGGATGCTCGTGGTAGGAGGGTGGTCCACAAAGCCCACGCGTGTGCGGGAAGCGTTTCTGGCCCTGGGCCTGGTTCCAGCCGGCCTGTGTGTGGGCGGAGCCTCCGAGTGCAAGGCGCATGGGGAGGTCCGCTGCCCGCCAGGACGTGGCTCCCTGCACCCTGGAGGATCCCACTGCGGGAAGGTCAGGCACCCTGGGGACCCCTGGGCAGCCTCGAGAGGGGGCTGCTGCAGAGCCGAGGGGCTGGAGCTGCAGGGCTCCCCATCTCCATGGCTGGGCACAGCAGGAGCCTCTCCAGGCTGTGATTCGGGCCCTGCTCCCCGACCCGTGGCCTCTCCTACCCAAGGTCATGGCAGAGGGGAAGCCAGTGGGCCATGGACCAGCACACCGGCTCTCCTACCCTGGTCTGGACACCGCGTCTGTTGGACCTAGGATGAATGACTTAGTGCTTGCTGCCCAGCTCAGCCCCCTGGATGGTGATGGCATTGTGGGACGTTCCCTGAGCATCGGCTGACCCAGCCTGGGCCTGGAGCAGGCTCTCCACACACACCTCACCGGACCCATCCAGGCTGCAGAGGAAGCGGATGTTCCGATGGGCTGGGGCTGCTCAGGACTGCAGGCTGGGCATGTGTCGGGTGACACTCTGGGGCCCGCAGTGCAGGGAGGGGCGCCCAGGAGTCCAAGGGAGCTTTCAGGCTACAGGGGTGCCAAAAGCCACGGTCTGTGAGGTTGGGTCTAGGGGCCTGAGGAGAAGCAACTGGCAGGAAGAGCAGGGCGAGGACGGTGGGAGCCGCAGCGTGGCCCAGGCGGGCTGGCAGGACGGCGAGGCCCCCTCCCGGCTCACTGAGCTTGGTCTATGCTCTGGGAACCCCGGGAGTTAATGACATAAAACTCTTGGAGCCCACAGAGGAAAGGGCCGGGCAAATGTAAGGCTCCCGGTCCGCAGCACAGCGCGACAACAGATGGGAGCTGTTTAGGGCCTTTTATCCCTCTTCCTCTCCCCTCCTCCTCACAGCCAAGCAGAGAAGAATGCTGTGTGCGGCCCAGATGATCCATCAGCCGGGCACGGCTGCGGAGAGGGCAGCGGCTCCCGGGAGAGACGCCCCCAGCCCAAACAGCAGTGAGCAGCCCACCGAGGAAGCTGCGGGTCATGGGAAAGGTCCCCTCAGATCACGGGGCACACACTAAACAAACGCAGCCACACGATGCGGACACTCGAACGCTGCCCCAGGGAGTGCGTGCACATATGTTCCGTGTGGGGGAGGCGGCGGCGCGAGGCCCCCAGAAAACAACGTTCAAACAAATTCCATCAATCAGACTGCGCGCCTGTGAAGTGTGGAGAGGCAACCTTGGAGGGGGCAAGTGTGGGCTCCGTCACCAGCTGCCCTTGTGAAGTTCGCTCAGCCCCGGCCCCTGGAGACGCACTGCTGTCTCGGCTGGGCCGGGGGGAAGCTGTGCGGCCGTGGAGGGGCATGGTCTGTGCACCCTGGCTTCCCGCTCACCCGCCCAGCACCAGCCTCTGCTGCAGCTTCCCGTGGCCTGCCCTCCTCTCCACAGTCCAGGGCCAAGAAAGACAAATGACTGTGTTCTGCAGCCACCGGGCCTGGTGTCTGGGGGACAGTGCCCCGTGGAGGACAGTGCTCGCCCTCCCTGCACCCGAGCTTTCTCTAGTGGTTACTGCTGCCACTCCGGGGGGGCTGGGAAGGAGGTGGGGGGCAAGGGGACCGTGCCCAGGGCCCACCGGCTTCTGCCTCCCCCAGCACACACCCTGCAGGCGCTTCAGTTCCACAGAAGTGCTGCTCCCCCAAGGCTGGCCAGACGGGGCCGGGCACCCACGGGCAGCCTGGCGTAGCCTGTGTCCCACCGGCCTCCCGCACAGCCCCGCCCCAATGCCAAGGCTCTCCATCTCTGCGGGGGACGGGACCCCCTGCTGGCTGGCGAAGCACAGGCCCGGCCTGAGGAAGACTGGGCCCTTATCCAGGGGTCCTGAGACACCCAGGGCTCAGTCCCTTCTGGGAAATCTCAGGGTGAAGGTGTGTATCCCCAGTCTCGACCTTCCTGCCCCTTCTGAGCTGTTCGCCTGCCTGGCTGGATTCCCTGAGACCCCGCTGGGTGGTGGCCATGGTGGAGCCGTGTTACAAGCTGGCCCTGGGTGAGTGCTGGAAAAGGCAGAGCGGGCTGCTCTCAGGTTGGAGGCCAGCCCCACACTGTGGGTCCTTATCTTCAGTGAAACACACTCCCTGTCCCTGAGCACGGTCACACGCAGCAGACACAGCCAGCGTCCGCACGCAAAGGGGCTCCTCACTGCAGGGGGCGGCCGGGCACAGGTGCACTCGAGAGGATTTCTGGGAAGAAACAGCAGGAGCCGCTCCAGGAAAACACTCATATTCAGGTCTCCAGCGGTCACCTAAACATCAGCTCCAAACCCAAGTCTCCGTCTGCGTCTAAACCCACCACTTCCAATGTTTCCTAACCTTTGGGTATGGCAGACAGCCTGCCTCAGTGGACCACCTGAGGCCACGTGAAGGAAGACACTTCCAGTCCTAACGGTGAGCTCTGACACTGCATGTTCTGCTGGTCTTGCTTTGTTTTGTTTTAAAATATGTGCAAGTAAAACAGTACAGAACGCTACCTTTCTGGACTCGTCTCTCCCCAACGGCTGGGCCCCTCAAGGAACCCGCCCTCCTACAGTTCGGAACCGAGGGCAGCCTCTCCAGCCTGCTACAGCTGTCATCGCAGCACGCACATCCTGTCTCGTCTTGTTCCAGGCGTCCACCACCACCTCGAAAAATGATCTCTACATCCATTTCCCAAAACCAGGAACCACGAGAACAGTGTTCCCTCCATCCTCACCCGCACCGACAGCCAGACCACCGGCCACACACCAGGCCAGCCCCGCTGCTCACCTCCAGAGCGGGTCTCATGTTAACAACGGCGCTGCCCCAGACAGGTTGGCCACGGGGCTGTGGGGCAGTGCATCGGCTGCAGGCCAGGCTGGGACTGCGACCCCATGAGCCCCACAAACTCACAGGGACTTCGGTTCTGGAGCTTCCTCCCTGGGATTCTGCAGACTTGCTGGAATCGTCTCGGGGCTTTGTGTATGAAATACCAAGTACATTATCCCAGCTGACAGGTGTCAGTCAACAAATAAACATCAAAATCTACCATTACCAGTGGAACCTAACAGCACATGCCTATTATCCCAGACACCTGGGAGGCTGAGGCAGAAAGATTGCAAGTTCC
The DNA here is from genome assembly GCA_004363535.1 of Dasyprocta punctata. Lineage (NCBI taxonomy): Eukaryota > Metazoa > Chordata > Mammalia > Rodentia > Dasyproctidae > Dasyprocta > Dasyprocta punctata. The sequence goes on along the minus strand of RJWM01007160.1, from coordinate 29,845 downwards.
AGACCAGCCTGGACCACTTAGTGACTTAGTGAGACCCTGAATCAAAAAATGTTTTATTTAATTAATTTACTTATTTTTTGTTGGTACAAGTGTGTAGTACACAATGCTGGTAAATGTACCCAACACATCTTAATTCCTTTCTCCATCCCTTGTCCTTCCCCTCTACTTCCATCTCTTGACTTCCACCACCCCCCAAATTTAAATAGATAAATAAATGGCTGAGGACTTAGCTCAATGTAAAGGCCTTGGCTTCAATCCCCTATATGCTCAATTAGTCAATCAATGGAACCAAAGTGAAATCTTTGGCTAAGGGATCTGTTCAGTCACCAAGAGATCAGTCACTTTTTCATAGACAAATTTCAAAACATTACAACCTAGAGGATTGGGTCTAACCGGTTTTACAGTATAGCATAGACTTAGACATACAAAGCGAGCAGCTTCCCCCATCCTCTGCAATAGAAGTTTCAACAGCACATGTAATGTATTTCTACAGAAACAACGACTCGTACCTGTGAGTGTACGTGGAGCAGAACTGGCAGCCACCAACGTTGCTGTCACCTGGGCAGACACCGCCCTGTCCACAAGCCACATTTCTCATGTCATCGGCCAGAGAGAACGTGCTACAGACACCCTGCTGCGTGGTGCGAGGCAATGGCGATTGTCCTAGCTTCACACTGAACAGTGACTGCTCCAAGGCAAGAGGGGAGAGGACAGCAGTGCCATCCTGGGCATCTCATCGATGGGTCGAGGTCGGTGCAAACTGGGCTTAACTTAACAAATATTTTCACAGTAATCTCCTATCCCTACGACCAGGGTGCAGAGTGGATAAAGCTACCTACACTGAAAACATTCTAAACGAATCACCTGCATTTAGCTCTGTTCAGTTCATTTGATTTAAGCTCATCAGAGCAGGAAGGAAGGAGACCACCTTAGACATAAATTGCCAAAGGTCAATGTAAGATCCCCTATCACGGAGCATCTGCCAGGGGGTTGTGGGGTCCCCCACCGAGAGCACTGCGGAGAGTGTGGGGTCCCTCTTCATTCAGCCCTGCAGCACATCAAGCACCACAGAGAGGGCATGGGGTTCCTTACCGTTCAGCACCTCAGAGAGGAGTGTGGGACCCCAAAACTGATTCCCTCACCGAATGCAGGCCCCTGGAGTCTCCACATGCCTGGGAGTGACAGCACAGAGACCCCAAGGCCAGCGACCAGAAGTGCACTGAGTGCACTGCTGTGACTACAGATCAGTTATAGCATGTCGGCGGATTCCTAAATAAGGAATTCACAAATAATAAGGATGGTTGGTTAGTGGCAGAAAGAGGCAGTGAGCAGCAGGGCCAGACTGATGGCCGTGTGAAGTGAAGCATGCTTGATTTTAGCCCAGATCTCCAGGAAGCCGTCCAGGCCTAATCTGAGATGTAGCTAAACCTGATGATTTGAAGGGCGCTCCCCAGGGCGCCAGTACCATGTCATCTGCTGAGGGTCTGATTGACTGTGCGGCCTCTTACATGTGGATGCACCTTGGCTACAGCTAAGTAAGACTTGGGGCCTTCCCAGCTCCCGGCACCAGCGGTGGCCATGGGAAGCACCGCCCACCCAGGCCGCTGGGAAGCTCAGTGCGCCAGGAACTAATCAGCCTTTCTCGAGTACGAGCATCTCGGAGGCCCCAGTGTAGCTGATGGAATCCCATTTCCAGAGGAGAGCAGAACATCAGTCCCACTTCCTTCCTTCCACCGACTCACGTGGCCGTGAGTGCGTCACTCTGGGGTTGGTGACCTCCATGCCGTGGTAATGAGCTCTGCTGAGGCAGCAGCCGCGATGGCAGCATGATGACGCAGACCATGTGGCAGACACAGAAGCAAAGAGTAAGCATCGCCCTCTCCGGGCAGGGGAAGAGGGACTCAGCACACTGCCACAGGAAAGACAGTCCCCTGGCCCATGGCTGGACAGTGTTTACCCCAGAACAGCACAGCTGTGGCTTCTGGTCAACGGATGAGTGGCCCCTACTCGGGACACCGCAGTCCAAAGCCAGGTCCCTCTGGCCTCAGAGGCCACCACCCAGTGCTGTCTGCACCGGTGCACGCTCCTGTGTTCTGGCCAGGACTCACACAGCCTCCCCGACACACTGCCAGCTACAGGGCCCCTGCTGGTGTCCTGGTGTCCATGCAAATAGAGAAAGCTCACGAGTCACATGGCCCTGCAAAGAGCATCAGGCCGAGCACTGCAGATGAGACGGGGGTGGAGAGCTGCCCCAGGGTGCCCCCCGCAGAGGGACAGGGAGGGAGGACTGCATGCCGCGGCACTTCCTGCTGCCGCACCTCGTGTGAGCCTGCTTGACCTCAGAAGGATGGTGCTTCCTAGCACACTGCAGAGGCGGCTCAGGTGCCTGCACCCTCCCGGCAACAGCACAGCGGCCCCGAGGAGGCTACAGTAGAGCTGCCGCTGCTCCTCGGGGTGTGCCGGAGAGAGGGGGGACCAGCGTGTGATGAGGCAGCTGCACCCGTGTTCACCGCAGCGCTGTCCAGGCGGCCAGATGTGGGACAGTGAGTGTCCCTCAGCAGACGCCTCAGTGAAGCATGTGTGGTGCAGAGGCACCGTGGAATACTGCGCAGCTACAAAGAGGGTGAAATCCTGGCATTTGCAACAACAAGGGTGGAACTGAAGATTATCATGCTAAGCGAAATGAGCCCAGCACAGTAAGGCGAGTACTGCACCATCTCACTCAAATGCAGAATTTAAAAGAAATGAAAGAGCTCAGCTGGGTGTGCTGGCATACACCTATAATCCCAGAACTCTGAGAGGCTGGAGTGGGAGGATCACAAGTTCAAATCCAGCGTGGGAAACCTAGTGGCCAAGACCCTGTCTCCAAATTTAAAATAAAAGGCTGAGGATGTAGCTCAGTGTAAAGGTCCTGGGTTCAATCCCCAGTACTCCAAGGGGGAAAAAAGTAACTCAAATACACAAAGATAGAGGACAAAATAGTTGTTTCTGTGGGTGAAGGGGGTCATTGGACAAAGCAGCAGACATACGGGGTGAACACACTCAGGATTCTGGTAGACCCCGTGACGATGGTAGTGATAAGACTGTACAGTATTGGGATTTTTACTTGAAAAACATGATCAGAGCTGGCCACGGAGGTGCAAGCCTGTAATCTAGCACTCTGCGAAGCTGAAGCAGGAGGATCAAAAGTTCGAGCCCAGCCTGCTGCTCCTGCCACACACACAGACGTGACCACACGGATGCTGGCTGTGGTGACCCACTTCCCGGCAAGCCCGCTTTATCGTCTGTGTGCATCCCATAGCTTCACGCTGCAAAGCTCAAATACTCACAATTCAACTCATAGTTTGAAAAAGAATAGGTGCCTCCCGCGAGTGTGGGGAGTCCTAAGAGGCGGCCGGGGGAAGCGACACGCTCCAAGAGCCAGAAGCTTTTCCTAGGCGTGACCTCTGCAGGCGCAGCCGCACCCTCCTCCGTGACGAGAAGGCCACCTGGAGAGGAAGTCAGCTGTGCCAGCCCTGGAAGGGATCGGAGCCGCCCTTCCCATGTTCCCATTATCTAAGGCCTCTTATCTCACACCCTGTTACAAAAGATTCCACAGCCGGTGCCAGGAGCAGGCTCTGACCGCAGACCCTGCACCGCTGCCCACAGGACCCTCCCGAGCCAGCTGCCCGTGCCTGGGGCTCCCCGCCGGCCCGCCCTCCTCGGCTGCCTCCTGGCTGTGCCTTGGCGTCCTTACTGAGTCCTGGTACTCACCGTGCCTCTGGGCTGCTTTCTTCCCTTGTGCCTAATCACTCTCTGGGGCTCCTGAACAGACAGGAGCTGGATACCCCCAAACTCCCGAGGGCTACCTGAAGAGCAGGGAGGGTCCTCCAGCCTGCGGTCCCGAAGGCGCAGTCCCTGCCAGGAGGCCACCTGGTCCTGGCACGCATCTCTCTGAACGCCACCTTTACTTGGCAATCCCCCTGCCCTCTGTTCCTTTCCAAAGACATTCGTTCACTTTCTTCCTTATGCAGAACTAGGGACATCCAGGGCCCAGATAGACGTGTTTGGCATCAAGTGACCCTCCATGCCAGAGTCTGGAAACCTCGGACTGAGATTTGTCCTCTTCCTGCTTGATCCACCGCTCCATGGCCACGGCCTTTCTCACTACTGCTCTCCCTCCCGTCTAGGAACAAAAGATTTCACAGCCCACGTCTTAGGTTTCAGGGTCCAGTCTACGTCTCCCTCTTGCTGTCCCTCCAGTGCAGGGAGCACCCTCCCGCTGATGATGCAGGTAAGCACCAGAGGTAGGCTGGTTGTCCCCAGCTGTTCTGGAAAAGCCACTAACCCAGGATACCTTGGGTGTGGTCCTTCCTGAGCCATGGGGTACACAGGCTTGGGGTGAGGGCAGAGGACTCCAGCCTCTCCTGCCTGTCTGCCCCACATCCTGACAGTGACAGACGGGCTGGGGCAGGCGGGGTGCACCACGCAGGGAGAGAGCCTGTCCACTTGCGCTTCTTCAGCCTGATACCTGAAATAGAATCTTTTGCTTCTGAGATGCTAGAAACAAGACCGGCCCAAATACTGCAAGTATGCATACTCCTGCACAGGCCAAGCTCCCAGGAATCGGTCAGGGGGAGCCAAACTGGGTTGCAGCTGAAGGGAGGTGGCACTTGGTCGCATGACCAAGCTGCTGCTCGCAGAACAAAGAGAGCAGCAGGTTTGTATTAATTTGCTGGGATAGGCTACAGGGGTGGGCTGGAGTCTGGTAATTCCCATTCACCAGAGGCATAGTTTCAGAAGATGTTTTCTCTTGTGACTCGGACCACCAGGTGGCCATGGTCAACTTGTCCTAGAGGCTATTGTAGCTTTGTGTAGTTGGCACTGCCAACATCCTGTGCAAAACATCCGTGCCATGTGGGTCTGGGCCCCATGACAAGGCCAAAGAACTCTGGGTGCTTGGGCTTTTGTCATTTCTGGAGAAGCACCAACGTATGAGCAGCAGGAAAGAGAAAAAGAAAAAGAAAACACACGCACACCCCAGTGCGCAACAGGCCCGGGGAAGCTTGCGTGGGAGTTACAGAGCAGGGTAAAGGACCAGCACAGCTACACGCAGAGCCACACGGACAGTGGCCAGGAGTTGAGACAGCGAAGGGGACAGACACAAATGGAGGCGGCGATGCCCAGCCTTTCCGCCCATTTTCGTCACCATAACATCTCCGTAGGCTCCGTGAGGGCTTAGTATTTTCAGCAAGAGCTGCTTCCATGCATCCAAGAAGCAACCCAGACAGCTGTTAGCACAAGCCCCACGCCGGAGGTGTGATCTCCAGCAAGGCCAGTGGGAGACTCACAGGCATCGCCCAGATACTTGAGCTCCAAAATAAGTGTCTTCAAGCTGACTAAGAGTGAGGCAGGCTAGAGAGCCTGCTGAGGTTTTTCTCTTGGTAGCGATTTCTCCTTTCAGGCAATCATGCTACCTCTCTGGCTCCATCAGGGCCTCCTGAAGAGTCTGTGGCAAGGGTAACAGTCTACTGAGCCCAGGGGCGTGCTCTGGCCCTAGCCCTCCATCCTCATGCAGTCCTACCATGGTGTCACACAGGACGGTGGTGGGAGACACAGGTGTGGGGACAGAGGTGGCCTCTCTGTGCCGGTCCAGCCTTGGGTCCCTGAAGGCTGCTGCTCCAGTGCTGCTGTTACGGACCTGAGAGTGCCGTAGGGCAGAGAGCAGGCCCAGGCCTGGTGAGAGCGATGTGCGATTACGTGGGTCAGCCCCGCTTGGCTTTCTGTGCCCCGTGCCAGCTCCTGAGGGAGGACCCGGCATGGGTCCATCCACACCTCCATCTCGCCTGAGTCATCCTTCTCTCCGCTGCCCGTGCACAGCACCAAATATGTATCAGCCCCTCATGTTCTATTCTTCTACAATTTATCCTCTTTTCTTCAAGTTGCTTGTCGAGCCCTACTATGTGCTGGTCACGTGCCAGGCCCTGGTGAGACAGCAGTGAAGAGAGGATTACCATCGGCGCCAGAGGAGCAGAGAGCCAGTGGGGAGCTCGCCACCTGACAGGTGTATCTGTGGTCCAGCTGGCCACCAAGCCTTTACAACAGCCACTCACGTGCACCTCATCGGAGCCGTGGTTTGCAGGGAGACGGGTAGGCTGCTCCTGTACACAGCTTCCAAAGACATCCCAAAGCTCTCCCAACCTTTCTACGCCACCGTGGCCCATCACCAACCACATACTCACGCTGTCTGCGTCGCTGTCCTACCCTTTGCCTTGCCAGCATCACTTCTATTGGTGACGCAGTTCTTCAGTCTTCCACTGCTGGCGCCCTGTTGCCCACAAGGTAAGACCTAGCTGGGCACCCAAGGGTCCTGCTACTCAGTCTGTTCATGCCTGAACTTCACCTGCAGCCTGCTGTCTCAGTGCAAGCCTCAGGGTGTACCAGATCCACTGAGTCAAAGACCCTCCCGAGTTAGTTGCCGTTAAAGTTTAAGAAAAGCCATCCCAAGGAGGAAGCACTTCCCAACACATACTAGTGAGATGCTGACTTATTATCATGGGCTTCAATAGACCTGCCAGTGGGGGACAATAGTAGATAACGAGCTGAACGTCGGATCATGGTCTAATTCTCATATGGCGACTTATTATACCCACTTTAGATGGGAAAAGCTGAGGTTCCCAGTCTAACTGGCTTGCTCAGGCTCATGCAGCTGAAGCAGGAGGTGTAATTCAAACCTGGTCTGTGGGGTCCGGGGCTGTGTGTGAGCGCTAAGCTGCTGCCAGTCCTCGGGAGGGCATACCAGCTGCAGAAAGCGCTCCTCACGCTGCCCCCATCAACCCGACTCTGAGGTTTTGTCCCCAGGTTGGGTCCTGACCTTTGGGTTACTCTGCACTCATCTTTTTTCCAGAATATCTGCCCTGATCACTCTGATCCCCAAGAACAATGGGGTTACTTGGTTAAGCAGAGGTGTGAGTTCAAGGCTGCAGGAAGGCTGGGGGTGGAAGAGGTTTTTCCCTGCAAAATGAAAAACGAAGTAGGCGCAGCGTTCCAAACAGGCAGTTTCGGCACTGCACTTGGGTGCAAGCAAAGGAACACCCAGCAAGTGAGGTGAGTCCTAGGAGTGCACAGGGCCGCCGGGGTGGGGCCGCAGGGCTGCCTCGGAGGGCGCCTGCGTGCGGAGCCCAGCAGCCCTGCTGAGCAGGTGCCCCGAGGGTGGAGGCGGACAGCGCCTGCAGCCGGATAGAGCTCTCGTTCAAGGAAAGAAAGGGATGTGCTGAGCCCTCGGGGACCCCGCGCTGACCGGCGAGCCTCTCTCTCAGGCTCACAGCTGCACAGAACCTTAATGACTTGAGAAAAGGAGGGTGACAACAGAAAATGAGACCGAATGTTGGCAAACACATCCGTGTCCTGCTACACAGTTCAGCTGTTCAGCGACAAGAAACCCGTTGATCTGAGGGGTTCTGTGAGGCATAAGTAAGTTTACTGGAGCCGTTTTGGCTATTACCACCCCTAAATCTGAGACCTTTCATTACAAGTGCAAATATTTCCTATAAAGTGGTTTTTATTTGCATATTAAAACTTTCTATTTCTACTTTCCCTTCAAAAATTCTGTAGTACATTTGTACATAATATCCTCTGGGCTCCCTCCCCCAACTTGCATGCAGTTGCCTCTTCCTAATTTAGACCATAAAGCACAGGACACTGTATAACTTTGTCTTCTCCTGCTTTTATGTTATGTTTTGCTTTAGCAAATGTTGCTTTAATCCTGCTTGATATCATCTTTAAAGAGCAAACTGTCAGTCCTTCCGGTGGGAGCCTCAGCCCAGAGTGAAAGCCACCCCACAGGTCCCGCTCTGCGCAACAGTGGGCCTTTCTCACCACAGCTGCAGCTGACCAGCCATCCGGGGTGACACAGTCTTGTTCTGGGAAAGGGACCCAAAACCAGGAAGGAGAGCATGCTATCACATTCCCCATGGTAACTTGTGCCCGCAAGATTTCTCTCCTCCACCGAAAACTATCTTAAAAGCGTAAATTTCCATACTGTTAACAGGGCTTCAGTTTCACTCTACTTGCTGAATCCTGTACCTCCATTACGTAAATAACCAAAATAGCAAACATTATAAAAAAAATCACCCTGTTCATGATTCTTTTCATCCAGTCACACAACCCGACTCCATCATTAATGCACTAAGGCAAGATGACAGTATTATTAGAGACTACTGCTACAGTCTCATGATTATTTTGCTACATTCAGCCTGGCATGAAATAGCATCTGTTCTGTCCATAAATTAAGATGATATGCAATAGGCCTTAGGTCATAATATATTTCCATTTGTACTGATTACTTACTGCACATTATGGTAATTCACTGGACTTTAAATCCAACTTCCTCGGTATGCAGACTTCCCCATATTTGGACAAAGTCTTCAAAAGTCAGAAGCCAGGCCTGTGACTTTGTAGCTCCTGAAGTAACTGCTCGAGGGGTGCAGATGTCCTACTGCCCTGAAGGATCATAACCTGGCAGTACGGCTTCCTGTTCCCTAGACCTGCGACCGCAGGCAGCACATCTGGGAAACTCCCTTTTTCCAGGCAAAAGGTGGAGATCTGGGAGCCTCGTGGTCTTTTATTTTTCCATCTTTTTTATTTTTTTAATTAAAAAGAATCTACAAAATAAACAATAATACAGACAAACAGGTTTAGCAAGGTCATGGTACAAGGTCACAAAGCCATATGCAGAAATCTAGTATTGGCCTATATACAAGCAATGAACAATTCAAAAGTAAAATTGTAAAGGCACAAGTTACTGCATCACAAAAAAACTTAAAGTAGCAGTGCTGTATAAATCTACCAAAATACATTCATTATCTGTATCCTAAAAACTATAAAAACTGATCAAAAGTACTCAAATACAACCTAAATAAGTGGAGAGAGACTAAGTATATGAATTGGACAAATATCAAAACATTCATTCTCCCTAAACTTTTCTATAGATTCACCTCAATATCTATCAAAATCTCAGTGAATTCTTTTTTCTTTAATTATCTTAACTTTTTTATATACATATACATAAACATATACATAGTTTTTCCTTCAGTTTGTCACACAAGTACAATGATATGATGCTTACATATGTGTGACTTATTTATTTCACTGATAAGTATATTCTCAAGGCACACCCATTTAAGTATGAAGATGTTCGGTTTATCATTCTTTATAGCTGAGTAGTATTCCATTATAGAGAAATACCACATCTTTTTTGTCCATTCCTCAGTCAGTGGGCATTTAGGTTGTTTCCAAGATCTGACTACTATAAACTGCACTGCTAAAAACATAGGTGCACATATATTGCTGTGGTATGATGTTTTAAATTCTTTTGGGAAGATACCCAGAAGGGGAATAGCTGAGTCAAACGGGACCTCCAATCTTAGCTTTTTGAGGAATCTCCACACTGACTTCCACAGTGGTTACACCAGCCTACATTCCCACCAACAGTGGAGAAGGGTTCCTTTTTCCCCACAGCCCCTTCAGCATTTGTTATTGGTTGATTTCTTGATAACAGCCATTGTTTCTGGGGTGAGGCAGAATCTCAGCTTTGTTTTAATTTGCATCTCTCAAATGAGCAGTGCTGCTGAACATTTTTTCGTGTATTTATTTGCTGTTTGTACTTCTTCCTCTGGAAAGTATGTGTACATCTCAGACTTCATGGTCTTCATTTGCTGAAAGAATGATGAGAAGGAACCCAGGAACCTCCTTCTAAGTAACTCTTGAATAACAAATCAAAACCCTGGAGTAATGTAAATCAGAAAGTTTAGGAGAGGAAGGTTGGGAGCCAGACACTTCCTCAGGAGACATGCGCAGGGCCAGGAGGCAGGCTAGCTGTGAAGCCGCAAGATGGCCTTGGTGGCTTTGCACGTGGACCCCTAGGCCCATTCCGTCCATGAGGGGCCCTCTGCGGGCCACGGGGAACACACCTGCGGGCACAGCACCTTCCAGTGAACCTAGATATGACTATAGTGTGACCAGCATCCCCTTAGGAAGTGGTGGTAACTGGTCTACCCCAGGGTTGGCCCAGAGTTAAGTTTGAACACCGGCATACAGTTACTTAGCGGTGGTTAAGTAACACTACAACCTGAAATTCCTGTGCTTCTTCCCCTGCATCCTGTCTTGAGACTTCAACTCAGTGGCTCAAGATCTTACTAAGAAAGCTCAGAAATCGTCGTGGATATAGATAGACTGAAAAAGTAAAAATGAATTACCCTAGGAAAGAAGAGAGAGTGGGCATTGGGCTCATAAAAATACCCTACTGTTTATTCCTTGATTAATTTAAAAATGTTTATTGAGATTCTGTGATGAGAAAATCTATAGGCTGTCCTGTAAAATATGACTCAGTCCCTCAGTAAGTAGTCTTGAGGAATTTGAGTGTGAAAGGGAAATGTAACTATAAAACCCATACACTGTGGTTTCCAGTATTATTTAAATTACAAAAGAGTAGCTCAAACAGTGCTTCATGAAACTGTTCAAAAGAGAGGGAAATCTATCTGAGCTCGCCTTCAGCAGTAACTTCACGAGGATATAGAAAGTAACCGAGGGCAATTTGTGATTGATAAACACTGTTCATATAAGTACCAGGAGCAGGGAGTACTAGGGCGCCGGGGAGGGTGTCCAAGTCCAAGAGGGAGGGGACAGACTCATGGGCAGAGCAGGCCACAGAGCACGATGAAATGGGAAGGCGGTGAGGGCTGAACCCTCCTCCCCCAGTGTCGTCTCACCTATCACAGCGCAGAGAATTCACTCCTAGTTTTTAATTTGATGCACTTTGGTGATGTCAGTTGAGTATCAGCTGAGGTTCATTGGACTGGATAATCTACAATGAAACAAAATAAGAGGCTGTGACCTGTCTGGGTATTCTACAGGGCCTGAAACTGTGGTGTGGAAATAAAGGTGTATCCTAAAATCCTTCCCCTGGGATCACGGTGATGCCCATGGGTGTCACAGGGCTCTCAACAACGACTTGCTGTGCACTGTTGAACACCCAGTACACTTGAATGACAGGCCGATTTCAGCCAAAATATAACACACCAGTGCATTTTCAGCACTCAGCAACATCCATGATCTCCTCATCAGCTCTCACTGAGGGAAACCTTCCTTTTAGGTTGTCAAAGGACCATGGGTATCTGCAAAAAAAAAAAGACGGCCTCAAAGAGACTGGTTTCTGAAGATGCTGGGACTGCCGCAGAGCCAAGCCTGGGGTCCAGGGGGCACTGGAGCCCAGATCACTCCGTGTTGCTGAGTCCCTGTTATTATCACCTTCCTTCTGAAGGTAACTGGGTCTTCCTTTGCCTTCAGAAGAACCATCTTCTGGCACCAGGTCTTCACAGTGAGGAGCCTCATTGTCAAGTTCATATTGTGCTTCTTTCAGCTCTTCATTGGCCACAGAAAAGTGAGCCAATTCCAGTGACTTGGGACTCAGCACGAGGGTCATGAGCAAAAAGCAGGAGTTGGCAGGAAGACTTAGCATGAAAGGGAGTCTTGTGCTTAGGCATTGATAGTTCCATGGAAGCTCCTGGCTTTATTATTTTATTAATTATACATAAAAATACCATTATCTGACAAGATTACTGTCCTTATTTGCAGAAATCAGCACATGGTAGACCTGGCTAAGCTGAGAGAATTTACTGAAAGACTATCCCAATCGGAGAATTCAGGAAAGGCACTCCATGAAAGCCAGCAGCGCCGGGCCCGAGCTGGGCACACACTCGGGATATTTAAGGCCACAAGAGCACGATGGACATGGGGCAGGCAGCCGTGGGGCGGGGGCAGCCAGGCAGGCGGGGGGCAGTTGAAAGGTTTGCAGCAGGCAGGGAGGGCAGACTTCGTCAGACCCAGGCGACCTTGGGATTGTTTCAGCCAGGAGGACAAGGAGCTCTGCCCGCGTCAGGATTCCGTGGTCGCCTGAGAAGTGAAGATTGAAATGGGGTGCGCAGGAGCACAGAGGCCACAGGGATAACTGCTGCTGTCCAGGAGACCCACTCCTGGCCGGGACAGAGGTGTTAGGAGGAGGCTGCTGAGTTAAGAGGAGCTGGGGTCTCAAGATGCACGTGGAGGTGGGGACCTGAAAGGGGAAGAGATGCTTCAGTGCGGGGACAGTCGATTTCTAAACCCCGCTTGGGACAATGGACCTCCACGTGTACACGTTTGCATCACAGACCCCTTGGTGTCATTGTCCGAGGGCTGTGGGATGCCTCGGCCCTCTCTGTAAGGCCTGGCACCAAACTAACAAGCTAAGGAGTCAGGAGCCTGAGGGGCTGGGCTCAGGGACAGCTGATGGAGCTCAGCGAGCCTCCCTTGGGCCGTGGGCCACTCCTGCCTTTTGGAAAGAAGCTTCAGTGACAACAAACTGAAGTCCCAAAACACATGGAGCCGCACGGCTCCTCCCCAGGAACCAGCTTCTTCCGACCACAGTGAGTCTCAGGCCCGGGCACCACGCACTATTCTCTACCATCTCTCCCCCATCTCCTTCCCACCCCTGCGCCCCAGCTCTGTGACCCCTCCTCCCTGGCCCTCTTCCTCCCTTCCCACCTCCCCTCTGTCCTCCCTGGCTCCAGTCACTTGCTGGTTCTGTCTTTTCTGTCCCCACCCACCCTGGCCAGGCCTGACATCCACGGTGCTGGGAACTCTGTGAGTGCTTTTTGCTCTCTGCTTTTCGGTGACTTCAGACCCTAAGTTGCTCGGATCCCCTCCCCAAACCTACCAATAACCTCTCCAGGAAGCGCCCTCTGTTGCAGTGGGAGGCCTTCTGCAGCCCCGTGGATTGCCGGCTCCCTGCTGTGTATCAGATCAGCTGCCTGGCATCAGTCCCTCAGGCTATTCTGTCAGCCTGGGCATTTAATTAACTAATTACAACCTGCTGACATGAGTGCCCAGCATGGTGCATGGGGAGCAGTTTTTTTTTTTTCCTTCCAATTCATTTATTAGGAGCTCTGCATTCATCTAATGGGTCTTCCCTGAGGGGATGGAGCAGTAATTGGGGTTTCCAACAGGAGGTTCTGGGCTGGTCGCAGCGCCAACAGTAAGTGTCACCATCTGTCAGTGTTTGCTCACAGCCCCACCCTGCAGCCCACAGCCTGATAAGGGTGGCAGAGGGGACTGTGGGACGCAGATGGCAGCAGGAGCATCTGGAGCAAGATGATGCTTCTGTCCTGCCCCCAGAGCTGCCTTCACAGATCCCCAGGTGTCATTCTCGGGGGGCGTGAGATGTGCTGGCCCTGCTCTGTAAGGCTGCCGCTGAGGAAATCTCATTCGGGCAAAGCAGCTAAAGAGAGTTAAGAAGGGAAGGCGCCTTGGCACCTAACACAGTGGGCACTGAAGGGTCTGGGAAGTGTCCCTTCTCACAGCACTGCGGGATGCAGCTCAGTTTCAGGACTTCCTGCAGGAGATGTTGCCTGAGCCCAGGGGACAGTTGGTGTAACAGGCTTTAGACTCTAAATTTTAGACTTTAGACTCTAAATTGTCCATTTCCCCTCCTTGAACATACCAGAAGGGCTATTTCCCTTTGGAAGTCCCAGGCAAACACCCAGAATTTTGTCTTTCCTAACTGCAGTGGTCAGTCCCTGAGCTTGTGGCCCTGTCCTCCCTCTTCTGGGAATGAAACCCAAGGCCTCATGCATGCTAGGCAAGCTTAAGCACTCTACCATCTAGTTATAAACAGTCTCTAGTCTCTCTCTGTCTGCACCTATGGCCCCGTGATGACACTGGGCCTGCTTGGATAATTTAAGGAGAGCTGATTGGCAATGCCGATCCCATCTGCCTCATAGCCCCTGGACGCAGAAGCTAACATTCACAGGATCTGCAGATTAAAACACAAACACCCGTGGGGCACCATTTTCCTCCCCAGCACTCAGGAGGATTTTAAGATGAGACATTTTACAACTGAAAGGAAAAAGTAAACCAGTGGCTGGCAAGATGGCCATGTTACTGTGCAGCTAGGTGGGGGAGCAGAGGCCTGTGCTCTCTGAAGACAAATCCTGTGAGAATAAAAGTTATAATGAAGATAAATGTATCGGTCAGTTTTTTTGTCTCTGTGACCAAATTCCTGATATATACAGTTTAAAGGAAGAGGATTTGCTTTGGCTCACAGTGTCAGAGGGTTCAGTTCATGGTTAGCTGGCTCCAAAGCAGTATGCATCGCGGTGGATGGGGATGCTCACCTAATGGTAACCAGAGAACAGAGAGAGAGAAGCAAGGAAGAGCCAGAGGACACGATACCCTTCAAAGGCAAGCCCCCAGTGACTTCCTTTCTTCAACTAGACCCCACCTCCCACCATTCATTCACCTGTAAACCCATCACTGAAGTTATGCCCAATCACCTTCCAAAATTCCCACCTTTGATCACACAAGAGCTTGAGGGACATTTTAGATCTAAACCACAGCAATATATATTCTTAGGTTAGTATATAACAAATAATAAATCAGGACCTCTTTTTTTTTTTTTAGATTAAAGTAAGTACAGCCTTCCCAATTGGATTTTCTTAATTGATATAAAACTTTTTCAGTGAAGTTTTATGAATTCTGACTCATCTGGACTCATGTAATAGCACCAGGAAAAACAATTCCAAAACTCTCAAAAGTTCGCTCCTCCTACTGCTTTGAGATCACACTGAGCACAAATCCCCACTCATGCTCTGCACCTGCGTTCTGAGGATGTCATAGAAATCAAATCATACACTAGGCAGCCTTAAAAAGAATAAACTTAGCATGATGCCTGCGATACTCTCCTACAACACAGTGAGGACCCAGAGTTCATTTCTTTTGTTGCTGACTGGCGCTGTACAGATGGACACAATTGTTCACTCATTCTCCTGTTAAATGTTGTCCCATTGTGTCCCAGACTTTGAGAACAGAATTGCTATGAACATCAGTGTATCAGTGTGTATGGTTTTTTCTTTTTCTTTTTCTTTCTCTCTCTCTCTCTCTCTCTCTTTTTTTTTTTTTTTTCTGGACAAGGAATCAAACTCATGACCTTGCACTTGCCAGGCAGGCGCTGTGACGCTGAACCACACCCCTGGGCCCTGGTGTGTGGGTTTCATGGTACTTCCTTCCTTCAAGGCATGCACCTGGGACACAGTTTGTTGTTAGCTGCTAAGGTGCGTCGTTTCCCTCAGAAAGGAGCTACCGGACTCCTCTGCAGAGCAGCAGCCCCTGCTCGCCCTCCTCCTCAGCGCCGTGTGACAGCTCTTGCTCCGCCAGCGGCCCAGAGCTGGCTGTCCTGCGCTATGCTTTGTGCTTGCTTTTGTTTTCGGTCATTTTGTGCGGTGCGTGGCTAGGATTTACATCTCGCTTCGCCTGCTTATTTGCTGTCATCATTTATGTGTTCGTGGTTGATCAGGTTTTCTTGTTGCTGAGTTCTGAGAGTTTTCAGTCAGGTTCCATGACTGACAAATGTCTTCTTCCGGCCTTCTCCTAAATGTGTCTTTCCAAAGCAGTGGTTTTCAGTGTTGTTGAAGTCCAATTTGTCAAGTGTTCTCTATGGGAGACATGTCTTTGGTGTTGAATCTGAGTCATCTGTGCCCAGCCTCCATCCGGTTCTCCTGGATGTCATATTGGTCCACACGGGTGGAAGACACTATGGAGAGGGTTACGGATTTTACTCTCATCCTGTGCCTTCAGAGCAGGGTGAAAATGACAGACTAACTCTAGTCCCGGCCTTCCACGTGGCTGTGTCGTGACCCAGGGCAGAGGCCTGTGTGGTAGCCGCGCCTTGTTGACGGAGGGCTCAGGAAGACGGCCAGTGGGCAGGCGGCGTCTCTGATCAGACCTGGGTGATGTGTGCACCCCGGGCTCACTGGTCAGGCTGGGCTGGCCCCTTCGCGTGCCCGCCTGTGCTCCCAGTGCCGCCGTGCAAGGCACGCGTCCTGAGCCCCAGTCGCACGTGAGGAAAATGAGGCCTTGGTGACTCGTCCAGGGGCGCTCACCCCACTCCTGGGAAGCTTGTGAGCACCTTGTGTGCCCTGAAAGTGGCATGCTGAGCAAGTGAACCCCCACGCAACCCCAGACATCTGACCTTATTTTATTTTCCACTAGTGTGTGTGTTCTTATTTAGAAAAAAAAAAGTGGCTTGGCTTAAACCAATCTATCTTTAAGGACACTTTTCAGACAGGCAGATGTTGCTCCTTTTTTGCCTATTGATTCAGGCTCCTCCATCACCTGGCCCCCAGGGATGCCGCCTCCGACCCTGCGCTGCCTGAGGAGCCAGCCCTGCTCCCAGTGCTCTATCCCGTACCCTTCCCTCAGGCCCCAGCCTTCACAGAGGGCCAGTGGTTCAGCAGTCCTGCTGCTTTTGAAAGCCCTTGTTGGGGGGAACATGTGCCCAAGTAGTCACCTGAGACGATGTGGCAAGAGAGCGATAGCTTTGAAACTTTCAGGGGGAGAGGCAGAGAGAAGAGAGAGGATAGACGAAACAAGAGCGGGCATTAGTAGAACGAGGGTTATGTGGGGACACAGGAAATCCTTGTGCAGTTCTCTTAGCATTTCTCTGTATTCCCAACATATCCGAATTAAGTCAGATTTTAAAATATAGAGAACAACTGTATGTGTGTGTCCATGCAGGTGCACAAACCCCACTTTCATAGTAACCAGTCTGGAGACCTGGCCTCTGGGCCCTGCTCTCTGGTTTTTGACATCTTATCTACCTGGGACTGGCAGGCATGGTATCTGCACTTCTATGTCCTGGCCCTAGGGCCTATTTTGCCTTCATTTCTGCCATTTCCTGGGGGCCGGTTTGTTTGTAGCTGGGTTTATCCTCTCGGTTCACATTTTCCCAAGATGTCCGGTTCGCGTGGCTCACACTGTGCCCCAGGTGGGAGACTCTGGGTCCCACCCCTTGAAACAGCTCCTGCCCCGCCAGCACGAACAGCCTTCCACTCTGAGGATCCTTCTCTCACGCAGGAAAGCCTGCTGGTGCACCGTGGAGATGCTGCATGAAAGCCTGTCTGGGCTATTTCCTGAGCCATCACATAGTCTGCCTGCCCCCAAAGTCTAGACCCCAGCTCGTGTCATCCATCAGCCTTGGATGTTTTAATCAAACCTCCCACCACCCTGGAGCCCGGCTGTGAGGACCCTGTCCAGTGGAACGGAGGCAGGCGTGGGGGGAAGCCGGGAGCTCTCTGCGCTCTGTGACCAGCAGGCTGCCCGCTTGGGACCGAGGAAAAGCGGCCTTTCTGCAGGTGTCCCAAACCAGCTGGGGCTGCTGCGAGCCTCACTTGGGTCCATCTGCTTTGGAATGAGTAACTTACTATAAAACCTGCTACTATAGAGAATCCTTAGGTAGGAGGCGTGAACTTATGTCAAGTAGGAAGCAGCAACCACCTCAAGCTTGACGGAACACAGGAAGAGCTGGAGCGTCTGCATTTGGACCCCTGAGGAAAAGTCCCCCGGAGACCACAGCTGCTGTCGGTGTCTCAGCCCGAAGAGCTGCAGACAGAGTCAGATGCTCCTGTCGGAGGAGACGCGGCAGACAGCCATTTCCAAGGCCTTGCGGGGAGATGTGTGGGAGGCTTGGTGACAGGAAGCAGGCAGCCGAGGCAGGCCCCGACTCCATCTCCTGGCCTCACACTGCTGGGTGCTGCCCTACTGGGTGATAAGCAGCTTGGCTCTGCTGGACTCATTAAGCGCAACTTTGGGGTTGGGCAGTCACAGGGTGTATCTGTGGCAAACATCCAGAGATGCATGAATACTGGCTCTGGCCTGAATATTTGTGGGTCCTCAAAATTCCTACGCTACAATCCTCATCCCCCAGGTGATGGTATGAAGAGGCAGGGCCCTTGGAAATTGATTGGGTCAAGAGGGTGGAGCTCTCTGATGAGGTTAGTACCCTTATGAAAGGGATCCAGAGAGCCCTCCGCACCTCCCAAGAGGGCCCCTGCTATGAACCAGGAAGTGGCCTCACCAGTCAAGCCAGTGATTAGCACGTCCTTTGAAGTTATCTATCAGGTCCTAACTCTCTGGACTGGGGGAACCATGGAGGCACAAATGCGAGAGGGGCCCGATCACATCTGTTGTAAGAGAACTGCTCTATCAGCAGAGCTAGGACAGTGGAGAAGGGCCCACCTCGGCCCAGGGGCCCATCAGCAGTTCTGAACTAACCTAAGGCGCAGTAAATCCATCATACCTTTACAAACAGGCGCATTGAACAGTCAACGACGAAGACAACAAAGAGAAGTTCATTTCAAACACAATTGCTAAGCATTTTGCAATAAGAAAATCTAGGGTTTTTTTTTTTAATTTCATCATAGCTTTAAAGTTCCTCTTGTTATAAAAACAAAACAAAACAAAAAAAAAAGAAAGAAAGAAAGAAAGAAAGAAAAAGAAAAGAAAACATGTGCACAAAATACTTGCAGGGGAAAAGCACAGGCTGTGCCAGTGGGCCGGGCTCCTCCTCGAGGCTTCCCTTGGGCCAGTCAGCCTCGAGGCTAGGTCTCCGGGACCACTGTGCTCCTCCCTCCTGGCTCACCCCTGACCTCTCAGTCTCTTCCCCTTTCCCCTCTCACCCCCATCCCTCTGTGGCTGCTCCTCCTCCTCCTCTGCCTGCGTCAGGTGATTCTGTCATCAGGCGATTCTGTCGTCAGGTGACTGAATCTGGCCGAGCCCCGAAGGCCCACAGCCCAGCCCCGGCCTCTCCCCGCAGCCCCTGCGTCCCCTGGAAGGTGAGCGGTCCTCACCCTCTTGGTTTGTCCCCTCTCCTCTTGTTCTGACTGTAAATGACTTCCCCTTCATTCACCTCATTTTCCAGGCTAAAGCACTGAGTCACCCTTGACTCTTCCATTTTCCTTGTTCCTCAGCTCCAATTAGGCTTCTGGTCTGTCAGCTAACACCAGGACACACCCCGCGCTACCCTCGCCACCCTCCACCCCCGAGCCTAAGCTTTATGGTGAGTTTATGACTAAATGTGGTGTGGGAGGTGAAACCTGGCTGGAGGAGGTGGGTACAATGTTCCTTTGAAAAGATCCACATGTGAAAGGCCCCACCCTGACCTCCAGATTGGCAGCTGCTGATGGCTCCACTTCCATCCTGTGGAACATGAAGACACCAGAGGAAGAGGAAGGGATGGGAAGCATCCTCCTCCCCAGGCTGGGCATCGGAAGCAATGCAGACATAGGCGGAGGGAACTAAGATGAGCATGCGCCATCCACGATGGCTCGGGCAAGCACCTGGGGTGGAGCAGGAGGGGTGCGCCCAGCTCCCCAGTGCCCAGGGGACCCTTCTTCTGAGCCAGGAACTGGGCCCAACCTGAGGAACTGAGGCCTGCAGGTCCCAAATTCCTGACTCCACCAGCTGCGGCCACGCCCCTTCCTGGTGGGCACAAGCGCACCCACGGTGCTCTCCCTGCGTCTCCCTTTCACTTGTTTCTGGTAGCTTCTGCTCTCTTATTGCTGGATGGAACCAATGAATCCGTTTTCTGTCATTGTGATGACAGCCAGACCGACACCCCTCTGGGTTTAGATGGCTCCTGCTATCACCCACACTTCATCACAGTGGCGGTGTTTTGCTCATGTCCTGGGCCAGATGGGCTGAGGACAAGGCTACGCTCCATACCAGCGTGTGGGGTCTCAGCCCCTTCAGCTTCCGCCCCAGAACTGGAGTCCCCTGACCCTGCATGTGTCTGGCAACTGGAGAGAGGGGGGACCCTGAGGACTTCAGGGATGGCCTGCAGTGGCTCCAGCCCCTTGGGCCTTCTGCACAGGGCCTTTAAGTGACAGCAGTCAGGCTGAGGGTCAGTCAGCAGCACCCCAAGGAAGGAGGTCAGCTTGGCTATGTAGACTGACTGTCCTTGCCGTGCACAGTAAGAAGTGACCACAGATGACGCGAGGAGGATGGCTGCCCTGCTCGCCCAGACTCTTCCTTTCTACCCTGGGAGCCACCGATCCTATCAAGCTACTTGCAGCTCCAGTCAGCCTGCAGCTTGCTGGGGCATGGGGATCACTGGTTCGGCCGGGGGGAGGGGTTGCACACTCCCTGTGTGGGCACGAATGGAAACAAAAGTTTGCCCAAAAAATTAGAAACGCATTCATTCTAGAAGCACCTGGGGGTCCTAGATAGATCAGCTGAGCCCAGCTCCCACTTCCCTCCTTCCTTTGCCTCCTGCTCGCGGCAGGTATCAGAGGCTGTCCAGGTGGTCACAGCACCGAGGACTGCAGCACAAGGCCAGGGGACCTGGGGAAGCCGCCCACGCCGAGTGTCGGGAGTCCTGAGGCCTCTCCCTCCCCTTGGTGGACTAAACCCTCAGAATAATCACATCAGTGCATCCTCCTTGAGCAACGTCCATCTTTAGTATTGCCGGTTCCTTTTCTTGGTTAAATGCAGCCTAAATGATAACTAATAAGAAAAGTATTGAAATTCTGAAGCTGTCTTTGCTTGAAGTTCCTTGGCTAATTAATGATCCCAACTAACGTACGAGGAGAAAAAGCAAGAAATGTGAGGACGGTCCTTCATCTCCTCCTTCCGTCCCATTGCCATTGTGACCGAGGGTCAGCCCGGGCAGCTCGGGGCGGCTCTCCATCAGTCACCGATGGCCCTCCTCGTGGGATGTGGGGGGTCCAGGCCCCATCCAACTTGAGCAAACCTCTCTCCAGCCCCGTGATCTCCAATCCATCAACTCCTCTACTTCTAGAATGCAATGGCAGACACAGACAGACATTTCCACTCCCACAGGAGACTTTGGCAAGAAGAAAGGGGCAAAGGACTGAGACAAATCCAAACCCAACGGGGCAGATGCCAAGGCTCTGTAGCCTCCTGCATGCCCTGGGGAAAGTGCCAGATGGTGGCGTGGTGGCTGTCCTGACCCCACCCCCACCATGGCTCCTCCTATGCCTGTTGCTTGCTTTTGGCCTTTTAGGCAGGGGTCTCTGTGGCAGCCATGACTTCAAGGGCCCACTGGGCACGAGCCTGGCAGGTGCTCTCCTCAGCAGCTCCACCCTGTGGCAGGTTTTTTGCCTGGCACCCAGGGCTTCCATGGCCTCCTTTGAAATCTAGATGAGGCGACCATGCACCACAATTCTTGTAGTCTGTGTGTCAGCAGAATTGGTGCCACGTGAACACTGCCACAGATTGCAGGGTGGGTCTTTGTAAAGTGTCTTGACCACAGCTGGGGCCACTTGAGCTACGGCAGGGGCAGCTGTGTGGCGCTGTACTGATGGCAGGAAGGTGGGCTGGAAGGAAAGTGTCACTTCGCAGGAGGCGCAACCACAGGGCAAGGCGCTGCTTGCTGGGCAGAGCCTGGGCTGTGCAGATCTTCAGGCTGGGAGGAGCCAACAGAGAAGAAAGAGACCAGGGAGTGCTATACCTGGAAACTGAGGGGAAGGCTGAAAGCAGTCAGAAGTACAGGCAGGACCCTGTGGGGGTCCCTGGACATGTTGCAGACTTGGGGGAGCCCATTCACTTGGCATGAGAAGAAAAGGGGGAGGAAGCTGGAAGCAAAAGCACATCTGCAAAGGACACATGCCAGGGGCAAAGGGCACCGGTGACAGCGGGACAGAGACTCTGGCTTTGCTGCTCAGAAAAGAAAGACTGTGTCTGAGAGCAGAGGAAAGAGAGAGCGAGCACCCTGGGGAGGAGGGGCCACCCTGAGTGTGAGCTGTCCAGGGCGCAGTGCTGGACACTGCAGACGAGAGGTGGATGTAGGGGTGAGAGGAAAGACAGCAGCGCTGATGGGCAGGATAAGGAAGTGAGGGTGTCCCTGCCAAGGCCCCATGTGTGCCAGGGGACTTCACAGCCACTGCTTGTCACCAGCAAGACACATTTCCACCCGGAGCGTTTACAGTGACCAGGCCAATGGCACGTAGTCTCTTTCAGATGCAGACGCAGTCACAGCCGCCTTCCACAAGGTGCAGCCCTGAGGTTCAGTTGCGTCATCCTCAGGCCACCATGAGGCAGCCCCAAACGCCCACTCTGCCCAGCCCAAGGGCCTGCAGACTGTGGGAGCTGACCCGGGCCTTTACCACGCAGAGGTAGTAAAATCCTGGGAGCCACACTGCGGCCTCCGAGACACTGTCACCTGTCACACGGTGGTGAGGTGGCCTTGCAGAAGCCGCCCCTGCAGGTGTTAGGAACGGCAGTGGAGGAGGCGTTTCCAGTCTGTGTCGGCTGCCCTCGGTGGTTCTGAACTCAGGTAGCATTTCCACAGTAGCGTCTTCTCCAGTCCTAGCCTCACATTTGGCCACTGTTGTTCGCCGAGTGAATGCTGGGGGCGGGGTGCTGGCCCCTCCACCCAGATTGCATTTATTTGGCTCTTGACAAATCCTATTGTCCAAAGGTTGACGCTAAGTCAGCTGGCAAAGCTCTGCCAGAACGCCCCCAAAGCCAATCAAAGGCTCCGTGTCCGGAGGAACAAAGCCCACCCTCGCCCAGCCCACCTCCAATAACGCCGCATGCCAGGGACAGCCCGAGACAATGCTACCTATCCCCGCGAGTCCCTGACCCTAACTGCAAGCCTTGTGCTATTGAGATTAAGACACTAATCCGTGCTTCATCTCCGGTGCTTTGAGGTCAGTTTTAAAGGTAATTCAGTGTGCCCATTTGAGGACCTGAGACACAAAACCTCAGGCAGGAATGACCTTTGATTCCACTGGAAGCTCTAACTAATGCTTCGACAGGTGAAGCCTTTTAAAGTTAGCCTTTTTATTCCGTCCTGACAATGCTGATTGATAACACAGAGCTAATCTCTTGTCTTTGTTCCTAGGGGCAAAGGTTTGAGCTGCCCCTTTTGAATATGGGTCTTTTAACTATCCCGTGAGTAAATCATAACATGACCAAGCCCGGGGATTAACTCCTCCAGGAAGCGCTCCCCAGAGCCCTTGGAGACCAAGCTCCTCCTGAATTGCACACACTTCTCCCATACCTTGGAAACCGAGGTGTCATGCCTAGAGCTCCTGTCTGCTCTGAAAGATAACACTAGGGACTCTAATCGTCTGCAGACGTCACATAAATCACTCTGAATGGCTGTTCCTGGAGAGCCAGATCATGGTCTGCGCATCTGTCTGCATTCTTTTGCCAGTGCCCACGATGGCCTCACAGGCTCCAGCCCCTCCTGGAAGGCACAATCATTGTAGAGCGTGTGGTGCGGAGTTGAGCGTGCAGGCAGGTGAGGGGTTTCCCAAGAGACGGGGCGGAGACAGCTGAAGCTGCTCAGCTGCCTTAAGGTTTGCTCTAAAGCTAGCCGCTGAGGGAAGTGGTGGGGAGAGAAGCAGAGAGAATGGAGGACAGCAGAGAAGCCAGGAACCGATGTATGTGTCTGGGATTTTGCTCTATGGCAGAGATAGCAACGCAAACGAGTGAGGAAAGAACGTGCTGTTTCAGGTAGTATGGATAGGACGCCAAAAGCATAGGCTTGACAGCTGGACTTCATGAAATGTGAGAGCGTCTGTGCACTACAGAAGCCATCAAGAAAGCAAAAAACACAAACCAGAAAAACAGTTTCACTTGCAAGTCATGTATCTATAAGGGATTAGTACCCAGAATAAATAACTCTTATAATTCAATCAGAAAAACAAATTTAAAAATAGCCAAAGAAGAGCGATTTCCCCAAAACAGTTGAGACGGCACATCCCCACATGTGGGAGAACTACAATGAAAAGTAGCAGGTGTCAGTGGGAATATGGATGGAGAAATGGAAGCCAGGGGATGTAATACGGTGTCACCACCGTAGGAAAGTCTGGTGGGTCCTCAAAGATTAAACATAGAATCACCATTTACCTCCCAACTCCACATATTCCCCAAGGAATTAAAAGCAGGGACACAAAGTCATGCTGGTGTATGAAGTTCGTGGCAGCAGTTTCACAACTCAGAAGATGGAAACAACACAAAGCTCCACCAACATGTGAGTGAATAAAGGAAATACGGTCTGAATCTACAATGGCACATTATTTAGTCACAAAAAAGAATGGAATTTAGCACATGCTAAAATACCAATAGGCCTTGAAAACATCCTAAGTGAGACAAGCAGACAGAAAAGGACCGGCACCGTGTGAATCCATTTATGTGCGGTTCCCAGCACAGGCAAATTCATAAAGATGAAAAATAAAAGAGAAGCTTTCTAGGGCTGGGGAAACAGAAAAGTGGGGAGTTACTGTTTAAAAGGCACAGAGTGCAAAATCATGGGTAGTTGTAAAGATTCAGGAAAATAGGAATGTGCTGTGAGGAGGGACATAAATTTGTCTCGCTTTGAGAGCTGAGGCAGTAGCCAAAGTTCCGGTGGCGAGGATTATTATAGGACAGCACTGCCTATCGGACCAGAATGTCCAGGGGGTGAGACAGCTGATGGGGGAATTGTAAACAGCTGTAAATCCACGAACACATCAACACCACGTGCTGTCAAAACGAAAGGATTAGAAGGTGCCCAGCAACTAAATAAATCCAGGTGATCTTCAAGATATTCAGCGACCATCACACCAGGAGCAGTCATGACGACCTGGCCAAGACCAGAGTGGACGGCTGAACCGCAGTCCTGGGGATCTCAGGTCACGTGATGGAACTTAGGTTTTTCAGACTTTCCTGGTAGTTGAAGCCGAAACTTGAATTTTATGATTTTAAGGTTCAACAAGAAAAAAAAAAAAAAAAAAAGGTTCAACAAGGCCTAAAATACCAAATTTTACTCCTGGAAACATAAGCTGGAACATCATATACAGGAGGTAGCAGGGTCCATATTTCTAAATGGTGCCCAGCCACACAAAAAATTTGGAATAGGCTGACCCCAGGGATGGGGAGAAGGGACGCAGGATGCCCACTGAGGCCAGTGCAAGACTGGAGAGACAGGTGGTGACTGTGCAGCAGTGCTTTGTTTTTTTCTGAGTTCTAAATACAAAAAAATAAATGATCGGTGTTCTTAGTGGATACACACTCTTAGAATTCTACATTGTCTGGTATATGACTGATACAACCGTGTTGATTTTTGAATTATTTTTCCAAAACTATAGAGACAGAAGGACCTAATCCAGATATCAAAATCATTCCAAATAGCATTGCATTGAATTACATTATTTTATAGGAATTTTTAAACAGTGAAGATTAATTTTCAAACTTTTCAGATTGGTAAAAGCACAAATGTGTTTTTAATTTCTTTTTCTTGTTCACTTACCATCACTATTTTCTAATGCTAAACCCAGCTGTTCTCAACTTCTGACCTCTAGTCTTGATGAGCCGCAGGACGCTGCTTGAGCACCTCCCACCAAGGCCCTCGCCGTGTCCCCGCCTCCAGACCTGCTGCCGCCGTCCGACTCGCTCCTGCTAGGGCTCCACTGCTCCGGAGTGTCCAGCGAGCGGCCAGGCACGTCAGGCTTGGGCCGAGGGTATTGAGGCCCTGTAGGCTTTCAAAACAACCTTCCAGATTGTACTACTGAATCTATTAGTTCTTGGAACAAAACAGTTAACACTCATAGGATTAGACCAATTTTGCATGTCTATATCTGGTAATCTGTGTAACTCTTTCAAAGATAACTATGCAAAATAACAGTCTTTTTTTTATGTTCCTACCACCTTGTTTTGAACGTCTATATTGTTATTGTTTTGGGTTTTTTGTTATTGTTGTTTATTTGTCTCTTTTGTTTCTTGTATTTTGTTTTGTTTTGTTTTTCCCTCTAATACAAAAAGGATAGATGTACAGGTATAGGCTTATACATGCCTAGAATTTCTCCTAAAGAGTTTGCAAGAATTGATTTTATTATGTGTGATGGTTTGAATAGCTATTTTGAAAAAAACGAGACATTATGGTAGCCCCTGCTGATCTATCATCTTGTTTTGAAGTCCTATCATGCTTTTATTCTTTATTTTGATTGGCTTTAGTCTGTTTTCTATTATTTGGCTTCAATATGTGTGATGGTATGGACAGTCAGCTCGCAAGTAAGAGCCGCCATGGGTGAGGAAACCTACACAGAGAGAACAGGAGGATCCGCAGGCCTGGCCCCAGGTGAGGCACAGGTGCCACTCGGCTCCTGAATGTTGGATGGGGCGTGGCAGGCTCTGGACCTGCAGGGCACTGAATCGACCAGACTTGGAACCCTGCAAGAGAAAAGCCCAGAAGGAAGCACATGATGACCCTCTGAAATCCCCAGGGTGCTGGAGTCCACCATCCTTGGGTGAGGGTCACGCCCTCGGATGGGGTGGGGTGGGTGCGGTGGGTGCATTCTCTCCCTCCTGGCGCTGCAGACCAAGAGACTGGTCTGCACTACATCAGAGTTAGGGGGCACTGATTAGGACAGAGCTCTCGTGATCCAGGTGACTAGGAATCCCCTCCCAGCCCTTGAGAATAAGGGAGACCAGTGTGCTTAGAAATCAATCTAGGGGATCCCCAAATCAGTTAGGACAGTGGCTTCTCAGTATGAAACAGGCAAAATAAATGGGTCAGTGGCTCTGTCCACTCACTGTAGCCTGTGTAGAGAGATGGCCACAGCCTGCAGCCCAGGGAAGCCCCGAAAGCCGGTGGCTGCTTGTGTGAAGACAACAACCTGAACAAGTGGACAGCACTGTGCCCATCGTGCTGGCCTCCAGGTGCCCTGACTCTGCCTCACAAGTCTTCCACGCTCAGAATACACCCAGGCTTGGCCTCCCATGGTCCTCTGGCCATTGCGTGTCCATACTACATGGCCTGCCCTGGGCGCCCCATGAGGCTTGCTTTGTCCACCTTACCTAGGGCTCGGACAAAGATGTCAGGGACCCTGAGGACTGAGCCCCTCACCCCGCAGCTGCACCCCAGCCCCTCCGCTGAATATGTGCGAAACACTGAAGTTACCGCGAAGTAACTCCAGGGAAGCCCTTGGGGTTCCAGCTGGCCGCCGACCCCAGCCCGAGCAGCCACTGCTACAGGGGACAAAGCAACATGACACCAGGAGGAAGGTCCCTGTTGGAAGGAAAGTGGATTAAGTGCAAACGCACGGGCTGCTGAGTTGAGCACGCCGGCTCCGGACATGGAACCCAGCATCTGCCGAGGGCGCTGAACGTCAGGACAGACTGTGTTTTGGCAGCTGAGGTAACGGCTGGCAGGAGGCGGGAGATCTGTGAGCTGCCAGGCAGACTAATGATGTGTAATGATGGAGGCATTTGGCTCCGACACCAGGTGAGAGGCGACTGCTGGGCAGGGTGGTGCCCACACAGGCACTGTGGAGCCGGCCAGGGTGCTATGTACACAGCGAGCACGGAGAGAAACATTAACCAAATCGCAAGAGTCAGATCGCTTGTCAGATTGTCGCTTTGGGGCAAGTTTACCTTGTGAACAGGCCCACCTGTTCTCCTTGTAAAACTCTGTTTGGGCTGTCGTGTTATCGGGCCTGCTCAAACATTCCACGGAAGAGCTGGGCAGGAGGGGGCAGCACAGAGGGTCGCTGGTCCTTAACCTGAGAAGCCTTTTCCCTTCTTGATGGGGGGGAGGCCAGAAGTGGGGGGCAGTGCGTGTGCAGCGTCTGCCTCAAATATTTTCCCCCAGCATTGACAGGGACTTCCCCTTATGGTGCACGTATCTGTCGGGGGAAGTATTGTAATCTGCCATGTGTGTTTTCAAACTCCTTCTTGTTGATGAAAGCATTGCCACCTAAACTCAGCTTCTGCAAGACTGAGTGGCAAGTGTGTATTCAGGGCAGTGTTCTGTTTCCTGGGACTGACAGCCAGAAAGTGCACGTGCTCGGCACAGTCCCTTGGTTGACACTATCACCTTCCCTGCTAGGGTGGCACCTGATGGCCCTAATGATTTGGGAGGTGTACGATCTACAGTGGGTTGTCCATTAAGAAGATGAGGCCAGCCAGGCGTGGTGGTGCACGCCTTTAATCCCAGCACTCGGTAGGCTGAGGTAGGAGGAGCGTTGTGAGTTCCAGGCCGGCTTGGGATACAGCGAGAGCACAAGGCCGGCCTGAGCTACATAGGGTGACCCTGCCTCAAAAAACTAGGGCTGGGAGTTTGGCTTAATAGCTTAAGCACCTGCCTGTCAGGTGCAAGGTTGTGAGTTAGATCCCTGGTGCCACAAAAAAGAAGGAGGAGGAGGAGGAGGAGGAGGAGGAAGAGAAGGAGAAGGAGAAGAAGAAGGAGAAGAAGAAGACGCCAAACACAGGCAAAGAATTAGGAGTTTCATAGGAAATTTGCACCATGGTACAGAATTCTTTACAAGACTGGAAAGCACAGACGCTGTGCTTGGGACCATCAGTTAGGATGACTGACTAAAATTTTCTCTTTATCTAATGCTTAGTGGTGCACATAAAAAGGAAACCATACTAAAGATTATGCTTCCAGAGTCCAGAAAGAAAAAGGGCCCAAAGCTGATGACTTAACCTGAGCTTGCCAGAGCACCCTGGTGTCTCCTGATGGGTCAGGGGCTATGTGAGGTACAGAAACAAGGTTGTGCCCTTTGATGTACCCTGGAACAGAGGTAGACACACAGCAGGAAATCAATGCACAGTGCTAGCTGGTGAGTCAATATAAACAGACCAATTATCCTGTTTACAGTTACCTCTCTCTTAAGGTTTATATCTAGATGTCCAACCAAAGCTTCATGCACTCATCAGTTTGGATTTTGAGAGGTGGCTGGATCATGAATGACTGATACTGGATTAGCCCACTGATGAGTTTAGCATAGTTTGCGTATGGATGGTGGACTTACTGAAGAAGAAAGTGGAAGGCACCAACCAATGGGCTTGTAGCCTGGATGGAATAAAAAGGGGAAGAAGGAATGCCGGCTGCTTTCTGCCTGCTGTGCCATGAACCGTTTCTCCTCTGCCAATCCACCTTACCTTGGAGCCAGCCAACTACGGACTGAAACTTCTACAAGCTATGAGCTAACATAAACCTTTCTTCCTTTAACTTGTGGGTGTTAGGTATTTTGTCCCAGCAATGAAAAAGTAACTAAGACACTCTCTATTACACAGGATATAATTCTTTAGGAAACAAAGAATTATTCTACTTTGATGTTTTTGTGCTGGCTCAGCTGCTTTCCACCTAGATATGCCACCTCCCCACTGTTCAGAGACTACCTACTTACTGGCACCCATCAAGTTTGGACTTGGAAAGTTGTTATGGATTACAAACTGGTGGTCAACTTGGCACCAGTTGAATTGGTTCAGCTGGTGTTGAGTTAAAGATGCTCCACCTGAAGAAAGGTGCCAGCATAAATAGGGACGTGGAGAAGAAGAGCCAGGCGTTGAGGGTTCTTCCAAGAGTTGCTGTTCGAGCTGCTGGTTCTCCTGGAGGTGCTTGTCATGCTGGCTTCGCCAATATGGACTCGGCCATTATCGTCGGAGGAGCTCGGGACCTCATCGGTGAGAGTGGCTGTGTTCACATTGCGGGAGCTCTGCTCCTCACACCGTGCATCGCTTCCTGGCTCCGGAGGGGAGGCTGTGTGCTGGAGAACCTGGTCACGCTGGGCTTCCTGACCTGTGCTCAACTGTTCTCCATCGTCGGAGGAGCGCGGGACCTCGTCACCGTTGGGGATGGCTGTGGTGCTCTTCAGGGCTCTTCTTTTGAGCGTGACTTCTCGGCTCCTACGTAGAACCCTCAACCCACTGCACAGCTCCTTCACCCTGCTGGCATAGACTTTCTGGTTCCACCGCTGACCTGTGGCCTTCCCAGCACAGAACCGTAAATAAACTGGCGTGAGCCCTTATTGGGGGCTCTTAGATTCCCAGTTGGTACTGTGGGACGCATTGTCATGCATTCGGGTCTCTAGTGGGACTCTTGCATGATATTGCTGTGGGATCCAGGCCCTCGGCTATCCTGGGTCTTAGTGTTGTGGACAGATCTTCCTGCACCGTCTTGTGTTTAACTTTGGGTGATTATTATAAAACAGTATTACAAACCCTGTGTCCTGTATGTAGTTGTTCTCCCTGTAACCCCTGACTA
>RJWM01007159.1:8759-79776 GCA_004363535.1 Dasyprocta punctata | reverse complement strand
GCCCTGGTTTTTTGAGGCAGGGTCGCACTATGTAGCTCAGGCCGGTCTTGTGCTCGCGTTGTAGCCCAAGCCGGCCTCGAACTCACAACGCTCCGCCTACCTCAGCCTCCCGAGTGCTGGGATTAAAGGCGTGCGCCACCACGCCCGGCTTGTTTCCCTTATTTCTTAAAAGTAGTGTAAATCTTGAAAAAATTATAATATTCTACAGATGACTTGATTATTATCTACCTGAATAACATTTGAGAATCATTAAAAAAAATAAGGTTGCTGACTAAAATGTATACTTAATATTTTACAAATATAAAATATATAACAATGTAACTAAAAGTTGGAATAAAAAAGTCTCATCCATAAAAGCAAGGAGTAACGGGCATAAATTTAGCAAGAAATTCACAAAGATCTATGTGGGTCAGATAATGGGGCTCAGGATGAGGACGTGAACATCTTGAAGGACATACTGTTTCCTGAATGGGAAGGCTCAGTGTAGTTTAAAATGTCTTTTCTCCTGATGATGTGTATAAGGTTTTCGGAAGATAAAATGAGATGTTTGTAAAGTTCAAAGAAAAAGTGTTTGAAGAAAATATTCTTTTTGTTTGTTGGTTAGGTTTTTTTTTTTTTTTTTTTTTTTTTTTTTGAGATAAGCTCACTATCTAGTTCAAATTGGCCTTGAAGTTATAGTGTAATCCAAACTGGCCTCAAATTGGAGGAGGTCCTCCTGCCTTAGCTTCTCAGTGCTGGGATTATAGGTATGTGCCACCACAACTGACAAATCGAATCTTCTTTAATTTAAAAAAAGAGTAATAGGGTAAGGAGAAGTATAGGGGTACAAACTTTCCTGGATATATAATTAAATGTGTTAAGTCAGAGTAATTAGTGTAGTATCAGGGCAAGCAGAGACCACCAGTTACCTGATACAGAGTGACATTTGGAAAAAATCCTGAGTCTGCACAGCAGAACGCCTTCGAATGTGCACATTAATAGTGGAACAACTCCTGCCTGTCGTTTTACTCAGTAGGGTACCTCCCAGAGAGATTATATATATATTAGTCAGGTGATATAGGTGACCCTTCAGCAGTCTTGGCTTCTCTTTATTATAATGTAAATATCTCACAGTGCTATGAATTATCAGAGTGACTTTTCAATTTTTTTTGTTTGTTTGTTTGGTTTGAGACAAAATCTCATTATGTAGCTCAGGTTGGCTTTAGACTTGCAATCCTTTTGCCTCAGCCTCCTGCCTTAGTCTCCTAAGTAGCTGGGGTTCCAGGCGTGTAGCACCATGACTGGCTGTGTTCTTCCTTTTTATAATGGCTTGGTATTGAATTCTGTGATGTGTGAAAGAAGTAACACCAAAATCTAAACTAAATTAAGATGGAATAGGAATGTCATGCACAACATTAGTCCTAAGATGGGCTGGAGTGTCATATATTTGCTTAGCTCTTGAGTACTCTCTTCAGGGAAGCAAGGGATTGCTATGGAAAAAGAGGTACTTTCAAGTCAATCATCCTAAGTAATGGTCTTGAGGGTACCACTTACCAACTGTGAGATTTTAGAGAATTTTGTAAGTGTTATTGAGACTAAGTGTCTTACCTAAAAAGAGTGTTAAGCTGACCATTTATTTTTATTTATTTATTTTTTTGCTGTACTGGGAATCGAACTCAACCTCACTCCTGCCAGACAGGCACTTAGGTCACTCAGCCAAACTCCCAGCTCTTAAGCTGAACATTTATTAATTTGTTTATTTACTTGTCTTTTTAAGTCAGGGTTTTGCGGTGCAGTTCAGGCTGACCTTGAACTCACTTGTAACCCAGGCTGGACTCAAACAGCAGCTGTCCTGCCACAGCCTCTTGAGTGCTGGGATTACAGGTGTGTGCCACCATGCTTGGCAAAGCTGCTTGGATCTATTGGCAAACACCTGTAATCCTAGCTCTCTGGGAAGGCTGAGGAAGGATGATACAAATTTGAGCTCAGCCCAGGTGACTTAGACTCTTATCTCAAAATTAAAAGTAAAGTATGGACTGGGAATGTAAATTCAGTGCAGAGGCCCGGAGTCCAGTCCTCAGTTCCCTGCAACCCTGCCACACACACACACAGAGTTAAAACAATGCAGTTTGGATGGGGGTCGTAAATAATGTGTAGTGACTTGTGTGTTGTAGACACTTAGCTAATGATGCTTGTGTTGTTAATAAGCATGGCATAATTAAGGCAATGAGTATTGCTGATGTGATTTCTCTTTCTGTTTTCTTCCTTATACTTGTCACTTCTTTGTTATACTAATTTTTAATTTTGGTCTTGTTTTGTTTTTTGAGACAGGGTCTCACTATGTAGTTCAGGCTGGCCTTGAACCCACTGTGTGATCCAGGCTGGCCTCAAACACATAGCAATCCTGCCTCAACCTGCTGAGTGCTGGAATTACACATGTGCACCACCGTGCCTGCCTATCTTTGTTGTAATCTATCAGACAATTACAATTAGATTTTAATTTATGCGTTTTCACGGTAACCAGATCTATAGGGACAACCTATAGTTTACATGAGTTCTGTAAGTTGAGGTTGAATGGAGTCTGGTACTTAACCTGATTTTGTTTCTAAATCAAAGATCTTGCATTGAAGGGCTTGGTTATTCAGAATGACAGTGCTTTTTTTTTTGGTGGGGGGCAGGGATTGAACTCACAACCTCGCACCTGTCAGACAGGTGCTTAAGTCACTGAGCCAAACTCCCGGCCCTGATTTTTTTGAGGCAGGGTCGCACTGTGTAGTTCAGGCCAGCCTTGCGCTCGTGTTGTAGCCCAAGCCAGCCTCAAACTCACAACGCTTCTCCTACCTCAGCCTCCCGAGTGCTGGGATTAAAGGCATGCAGTACGTTTTTAATTGTATGTTTTTTTTTTCTTGTTGTTTTTGTTTGTTTGTTTGTTTTTGAGACAGGATCTTGGCTATGTAGTTCAAGATGGCCTGGACTGACTTTGTAGCCCAGGCTGGCCTTGAACTTACAGCAATCCTCCTGCCTCGGCCTCTTGAGTGCTGGGATTACAGGTGTGTGCCACCCTTCCCTGTAACTGTATCATTTTTAAAACTTTAGTGATGATCCAGTGACTAGAAACCAGTGTTAGAGTCAGATTGGGAGGCTTCAGCCTTTGTCATTGTTATATAGGTTCAACTTCTTTTGTGTTAGAGTGATCGTTATTTCAGCCATGGATTACAGAAAGGTATCCTTCCAAAATCCATCTGTAGGTAGGTCTGGTGGCACACATCTGTAATCCCAGCCAGTCAGGCTGAGGTAGGAGGATTGCTGTAAGTTAGAGGCCAGCCTGTTCTACCTATTGAGTTCAAGGCCAGCCTGAACTATGTAGGAAGACTCTGACTCAAAAAATGGAAACAACAGCAACAACAAAAAGAAAAACCAAACAAACCAGAAAACAAAATCCATCTGTAATGGTAATTCTGGGTTGTTTTGTTTTGTTTTGTTTTGTTTTTTGGTCTTTTTTGAGGCAGAGTTTCACTATATGGTTCAGGCTGGCATTGAACTCACTTTGTAGCCCAGGCTGGCCTTGAATTTGCAATGATCCTCCTGCCTCAGCCTCCTGAGTGCTGGCATTGCAGGCGTGCACCACCACACCTGGCTGGTGATACTGTATTTTTCAGTAGCAGAACAGGAGTCATTCTGAGGAGATGGAACATAAGCCTGTTGACAATAGGCTATTTTGTGAAGCAGGATGTGTCAAACAAACGGCATAGACTGATGGAATGAATAAATTGCTGATTTCCATGTGAGAGCTAATTTTAGTTACCAGGTCTCCCTGTGATCTTAGAAATGAGAGTAAAAAAAAGATCTTGCTTGTGTTCAGAATTTCGAATGTCCCAGGTTGCTAGTGTGACCTAAATACTTAACTAGTGAAGTTGGGTGGCTAGACTTTGCCCTACTAAAGGATTTCCAACACTTAGACTACTGTCTGCATTTTCTTAGAAGTGAAAAAATGAACAGCTTTTTTTTTTTAAACTAACAAAGCCTAAGAATCACCTCTCTATCAATTTTTAGTTCATTTCCTTCAATTATACTTAACCTCTCTGCTCAATGTCTTACATTTTCAGGTGATTAGGATATAGTAGTTCCTCATTAGTAAATTGTGTGCCGTGCTCATCAGAGTAAATATTTATAAATATTTCTGAGTAATAAATATTTATATAAACAATTTTATTTAAAAGCCCAAGGAGGGCCAGGGATTTAGCTCAGTGGTTTAAGCTCCTGCATGGCAGGTGTGAGGTTGTGAGTTCGATCCCTGGTACCAAAAAATAAAATAAAATAAAATAAAAGCCCAAGGAAAACTAAAAATATTTCTGTTTCTCTTGCCCCGAAATATCTCATGAAGCTATGTGATGAATGCTGAATTGTAGCACTATCTTTTGGGGATTGATGGTCATGGTTGAAACTATCCTAGGTTGGTTGTCAACAGAATTGGCCCTCTGTCATGGAAAGCAAGTACTCTGGAACCAAGGACCTATTTTCCTTTTTGAAAAGGAGATTTTTTTTAAAAAAATGATACAGACTTTATAGATCCCCTAATGAGAAAATTGCAAAAATGTAACCTTCCTAACTACCGTTTATAATGATAATGTTGCATATAGAAGGGAAAAAAGTTACAATTCTTCTACCTCAAAAGATGAATTGCTTTGCTGGTATTCTTTACTACACTATTGTCCCCTATTATTTTCTTTTTTTCTTTTTGTCTTTTTGAGACAAGGTTTCACTATGCAGTTCGGGCTGGCCTTGAACTCACTTTGTAGCCCAGGCTGGTCTCAAACTCGCAACAGTCCTCCTACCTCAGCCCCGAGTGCTGGGATTACAGGCATGTGCCACAGCACCTGGCTTGTTCCTGTTCTTTTACAGTAATCTTTGTGGTTGTATTGTTTTTTGGGGTTTTTTTTGTTTGTTTGTTTTCCTAAATGGTGCCAACTTTAAATCATTTTTTGAAGACATTGCATTTTCCACTTATGGTACAGTACTTATAAAGTGCAATGTTATCTTTTCCCTGTGTACCTGTTCCCTGTGTACCATATTCAAGTATTGAGAAGGTCCAATACTTTATATAGCAGTTAAACTTTTAAAAACTGCCACAGAATTTGCTACAAATTTGGGTCCTTCAATGTTTTGTTGTGTGGAACAATGCTAAATCTATACTTTAGGTTGGTTTCTTGGGCCCTGAGAAAGCATGACTAGAGAGGAGCTCCCCCACCAGGGCAGCCACAGACCTTCCTCCAGGGGTGCTGCCTGCACTCTGGCACAGTTTGGTGATGATGGAATCACAGACTTTCTCCAGCTTCTACTGATGTTCAGATTTTTTCCTTCTCTGCAGTCCGATTCTTATCCAGCCAGTTGATAACTTCATCATGCTTGTCATGAATTTTCTGTTTATCTTCTTTATTGATCTTGCCCTTAAGTTTCTCATCATCAGTAGTCGCTTTCATGTTAAAAGCATAATAAGACTCCAGTGAATTCTTAGAGGACACGTTGACCCTTCAGCTTTGTACTTCTCTGCCTGGACGATATGCTCTTATGTCCTCCTTGCTCACATGACCTTTGTCACGAGTGATGCTAATCTTGTTCTCTTTTCCTGTACTTTTGTCTACAGCAGAGATGTTGAGGATGCCATTGGCATCAGTATCAACAATGACCTCAATCTGAGGAACACCACAGGGTGCAGGAGGTGTCCCTGTGAGTTCAAACTTGCCAAGCAGGTTGTTATTATTGGTCATGGCATGCTCACCTTTGTATACCTGAATGAGTACACCAGGCTGGTTATCAGAGTGCGCAGTGAAGGTCTGTATCTGCTTGGAAGGAGTGGTAGTATTACGATTGATGAGGACAGTCACAACTCTACCTGCAGTTTCAGTATCAAGGGAAAGAGGAGTAACATTCAAGAGCAGCAAATCTTAAACATTTTCAGACTTGTCTTCATATAAAATGGCTGAACAACTGCACAGTAAGCAACAGCCATGCAGGGTTGGTGCTCTTAGTTCTATTCCACTGAAGTCTTGTAGAAGCTGTTGAATCTTGGGGATACAGGTAGAAACCACCCATCAGAAGTCTTGTAGAAGCTTCTGAGTCTTGGGGATACAGGTAGAAACCACCCATCAGAATAATGTCATATGACTTGTCCAGTTTGGTATCTCAAAGAACCTTCTCCACAGGGTCCAGAGTGCCATGGAATGGGTCAGCATTCAACTCTTCAAACTGAGTGCACGTAATGGAGAAAATCTTTCGTAGAGGGAATTAGTGCCAATACTAGCTTGGGTGCTGGAAGAGAGGGTTTGCTTAGCTTGTTCACATGCAGTAAGGATACAGTGGACAGTTCTCTGTTTTTCACCAATGTTCTCCTTATGCTTGCACTTGAATTCTATAATAAAATGGTTGACCGTTCGGTTGTCAGTCTTCTCCACCCAACTAGGTGTCTCCAGCTATAGATTTGACCTTAAAGATTCCATCTTCGGTAGTGAGGATTGACACTTCAAAAGTACCACCTCCTAAATCAAAAATCATTACATTTGCTGGGTGTGGTGGTGCATGCCTGTAATCCCAGCACTCAGTAGGCTGAGGCAGAGGATTGCTGTGAGTTCAGTGCCAGCTTGTACTACACAGGGAGTTGCTGTCTCAGAAAAAAAAAATCACATTTCTTTCAGCTCCAACTTTTTGTGTAAGCCATAAGCAATACCAGCAGCTATTGACTCACTGATAATTCTTTTTTTTTTTTTTTTTTGCGGCACTGGGGATTGAATTTACAACCTCGCACCTGACAGACAGGCACTTAAGTCACTGAGTCAAACTCCTGGCCCTGGTTTTTTAAGGCAGGGTTGCACTGTGTAGCTCAGGCCGGCCTTGCCCTTACATTGTAGCCCAAGGCAGCCTCGAACTCACAACGCTCCTCCTACCTCAGCCTCCAGAGTGCTGGGATTAAAGACGTGCGCCACCACGCCCGGCTGGCTCACTGATAATTCTAAGTACTTTGTGAACAGCAATGATTCCAGTGTCTTTGGTTGCTTGATTCTGAGAGTCATTAAAGTAAACTGGCACTGTGATGACAGCATTGGTAATAGTCTTCCCAAGGTAAGCTTCTATAAGTTTTTTTATCTTTGTCAGCGTCATAGAAGATACCTCCTCTGGATAAACAAAGGTAGTTTGTATCCTACTTGACTGTATACTACAACCCTTTTCCACAGAATTACAGAAACTCTATTATTGTATATCTGTATTAGTCAGGTTTCCTGTTATTAGGACAAATACCTAACACCCACAGTTTACAGGAGAAGTTTAATTTGCCTCTAAGGCAGGAATGTTGCCGTAGAAAGAATGGAGTAGCAGAGCTGCTTAGTTCATGGTGGCTCAGAAGTAGACCAGGGGAGCAGTGCCAGAGAGGGAGGGGCCAGGGATCATAAATATTACCCAGTCGATTGCCTCCATGATTCATCCAGTTGCACTCAGAAGTGTGTGTTACTAATCCCCTGGGCATTTCTTAGTCTGGTCCAGTTGACACAGTTAGCCATCACAATATCCACATAAGAGAATACTGTGCACTGACTAAAAAGAGTAAGACTAGGCTCATCCACATAGTCTTGTGTGAAGAGTGTTGCTTTATATATTAAGTTTTTTGAAAATGGTGTTATATGAAATATATATATTCAAATACAAAAATATTAGGCAAATGAAATTCCCTATCTCAGTCATTCACTTGTATCCAAAGGTGGTTCTTTTCAGACTTTTTCTCTGCTACAACTACTGGGCCTTTTAATTTTGTTTTTATAAGAATATAGTCACAGGAAGACAATGAGTCCATGCTCTGCACCCCTCCATTCCATCCCAGAGGGTGGACCGGCTGGAGGACAGTGAGTTTGCGCTCTGCACCCCTCCATTGCATCCCAGAGGACGGACCTACTTGAAGTCAATGAGTTTGTGATGTGGGCCTCACCCTTTGCATCCCAGAGGGTAGGTCGGCTCTAAGAATGTAACATTGAAGGGAACCTCAAGACCCAGGACAGCAGTCTGGTGCAAAGACACACAGATGCCAAGATCAGGTCCATACCCAACACATCTCTGGGATGCAACACAAACATTAGCACAGAACTGTGAATAGCAGAAGAAGAAACTGAACTTAGACACCCCTATGAGCCCACCAGCAGCCATCAGGGACCAGTAGCCAGTTCTGGTGTGGAGAACCAGCCAGCCAAGCTACCATGCACCTGCCAACATCAGGGGAGCCTTGGAGTAGCTGCGTGTGTCTGGAGAAGCCATCCCTGCACCCGCGCCACCCTGGGAACCTAGCATAGGAGAAACCCAGGTGCCTGACCCATTCCCCTATACTGCGAGCGGACAGCTAACACAGGAAATGACTGGGACCCCACAACCTGCTTGCCTGGAAGAACCCAGGAAAATGTCAAGATGAAGAAGCAAGAGGCAATCTCTGGCCTCCAACCCATGCAGAGCAAGTCCAGCAGATACAAATAATGAAGAGATTGGAAGTTGCACACCTGAAGTTTCTGAAGTGATGGCAACCGAAGTAAAGAAACAACTTAATGAGGCTATAAAAGAAATTAGATCAGAAGTGCTATCTCAGGTAAAAGAAGAAATGAAAAACATAATAAAAGAATTGCTGAACATATGTAAAGAAGACATGGATAAAAAGATAGAGGAGCATAGGAAAATGAGGGAAACCTTGAATGAATGAGAGAGGGAGAGAATGCATGAAACAGATTCAAAGAGATATCCAGGAAATTAAAAACTCCATTAAAAGCTGGCAAAATCACTTGAAAGAAACTGAAGATAAATTTTTAGACTTTGAGGACAGGTTTGTAGCTAGTGACCGCAAAAGGAGAGATGTCTTAAAAATAACAAAGAATCAGGAAATAACAATTCAATGGCTGCAAGATGACACAAAGAAAAATAATTTAAGAGTAGTAGGTGTCAATGAAAAAGCAGGGGCCAACACAAATAATAAGAAGTAATAGCAACAGCCGGGCGTGGTGGCACATGCCTTTAATCCCAGCACTTGGGAGGCTGAGGTAGGAGGAGCATTGTGAGTTCGAGGCCAACTTGGGCTACAACATGAGCGCAAGGCCGGCCTGAGCTTCATAGTGCGACCCTACCTCAAAAAACTAGGGCCGGGAAATTGGCTCAGTGGCTTAAGTGCCTGCCTGGCAGGTGCGAGGCTGTGAGATTGATCCCCGGTGCTGCAAAAAAAAAAAAAAAAAAAAAAAAAAAAAAAAAAAAAAAAAAAAAAAAAAAAAAAAAAAAAAAAAAAAAAAAAAAAAAAAAAAAAAAAAAAAAAAAAAAAAAAAAAAAAAAAAAAAAAAAAAAAAAGAAGAAGTAATAGCAGAAAACTTCCCAAGCCTGGGAAAAAGACCTGACATACAGATGAGTGAGGCATGCAGCACTCCAGCTAGCCATAACCAAAATAAACCTACACCTAGACATATAATATTCAAGATCCCAGAAATTCAGCACAAGAACAGAATATTAAAGGCTGTTAGAGTAAAGAAACAGGTCACCTATAAAGGAAAACCCATCAGAATCACGACTTCTCAACACAAACCATCAAGTCAAGAAGAGATTGGAGTGAAGTATTTCAAGTCCTGAAAGAAAACAACTTCCATCCCACATTGATGTACCATGCAAAACTATCTTTCAAAATTAATGGAGCCAGGCGTGGTGGTGCACGCCTTTAATCCCAGCACTCGGAAGGCTGAGGTAGGAGGAGCGTTGTGAGTTTGAGACTGGCTTGGGCTTCAACGTGAGCAAGGCCAGCCTGAACTACATAGTGCGACCCTGTCTCAAAAAACTAGGGCCAAGAGTTTGGCTCAGCGGCTTACGTGTCTGCCTGACAGGTATGAGGTTGTGAGTTTGATCCCTGGTGACACCAAAAAAAAAAAAAAAAAAATTAATGGCGAAACAATATACTTCCATGACAAAGAACAACTGTAGGAATTCATGACCACCAAACCAAATCCACAAAGAATACTAAAGGACTTTGTAGAGACAGAGAAAAGTGACCACGGTTCCAGGAACAGCAACAGAGGGTGATGGGCAAGTAGTTGACTAGAGGGGAAAAGTAGGGAGCCAATGGCAGGAAAATAGCAAGGCAGAGATGAGCCAGTACATGTTGGCCATAGCCATTAATGTCGGCCATAGCCATTAATGTCAATGGCCTCAGTTCACCAATAAAAAGAAATACAGGCAGAGTGGATCAGGAGGCAGGATCCATGAATATGCTTTATACAAGAAACACATTTAATTAGAAGGGAAATTGATAGACTGAAAGTCAAAGGAGAGAAAAAACAATGCTCCATGTGATAGGGAATAAGGAAAAGGTAGGGGTAGCTTGCCCATCAACCACAGAATGGATAAGAAAGATACAGCTTTTTTTTTTTTTTTTTTGGCTCCAGGGATTGAACTCAAAACCTGGCAGGCGCTTAAACTGCTGAGCCAGACTCTGGGCCCTAGTTTTTTGAGGAAGGGTCTCACTGTGTAACTCACGCCGCCCTTGCGCTTGAGTTGTAGCCCAAGCCAGCCTCGAACTCACAATGCTCCTCCTACCTCAGCCTCCCAAATGCTGGGATTAAGGGCGTGAGCTCCCATGCCCGGCTAAGATACACATTTTTGTACAGTGGAAAGCTACTCAGGTATAAAGAAAC
Organism: Dasyprocta punctata; assembly: GCA_004363535.1. Lineage (NCBI taxonomy): Eukaryota > Metazoa > Chordata > Mammalia > Rodentia > Dasyproctidae > Dasyprocta > Dasyprocta punctata. The sequence goes on along the minus strand of RJWM01007159.1, from coordinate 69,103 downwards.
ATGACCTCAAGGCTCTTATAGGTAAATGGATGCAACTTGAGATCATGCTCATGGGTAAAATGGTTCAGAATCATGGGTGAACACTGTGTTGTCTCCCTAGTGTAAGAGACTGAGGGAGTTAGAGGGATCCAAAATACACAGTGGATATTGTGAAAGTGAAAGGGGGGAGGCTTTTGAAAAGGGAAGGTGGTAGTCATTGTTAATTTCCTATTATCTTGTTTTGAAGCCATGTATTGTTTGCATTGTTCTGTTTTGCTTAGTTTTATTCTGTTTTGTTTTGTTTGCTTTTATTGTATCAGATGGTATGGGCAGCTATTTCAAAGATAACAAAATATATTATGGTAGCCATTGTTGATTTTGTCATCTAGTTTTGAAGCTATATTGCTTTTGTTGTTTTGTTTGGATTGTCTTGTTTTGAAGTCCTGTGTCATGTTATCTGTTTTGTTTTGTTTGATCTTATTCTCCTCAAAAACGAAAAAAAAAGGAATGCATTCAATACAGAGATACACTTCTACTCAAACCTTGTTTTCTTTTTAATTGCTTATTTGATCTATAGGGGTGGTAAAGTTAAAAAAAAAAAAGAAATTTTCCTCAATAAGTATTCTGGATCAGAGTGTTGAACACTTGGAAAAAATGTTGGGATGGTACATGGAATGATAATTTAAAGCCATCTAATTTTTTTGTGTGGTAAGAGACACATAATAAACTGGGCATGGTGGTGCATGCCTGTAATTCCAGCACTTGAGAGACTGAGGTAGGAAGATCGCCATGAGGCCATCCTGGCTCCACAGTGAGTTCAGAGCCAGCCTGGATTACATAGTGAGTCCATGTCTCAAAAACAACAGCAACAAACATCCCCCACACACATGCACACAACAAAATTTAGCATCTTAACCATTTTTCAGTGTATAGTAGTGTTAACTATGTGTTTGTTTTTGTGTACCAGATCCTAGGATCTTTTCATTTTATAAAACTGAAACTACCTATTGAAGACTTCCTGTTTCCTACTCCTCCTTCCTCCAGAAACCAACATTCAACTTCTGTTTTTAAGACTTTGACTACTTTAAGTTAGGCATGTAGGGGTATACCTGTAAATGGCAGACTGAGGCAGTAGGATTGAAAGTTCACGCGCAGCCTGGGAAAGTTAGTGACTTGGCAAGATACTGTGTCATAATTAAAGATTAAAAAAAAGTTTTTGACTACTTTGGATTTCTTATGTAATTTAAATCATGTAGTATTTTACTTTTTATAACTGCCTTCGTTCACTCAGCATAATGTCCTCAAGATTTGTCCGTGCAGGCCTGGGGATTTAGCTCAGCGGCGTAAGCACCTGCCTGGCAAGTGCTAAGTGGTGAGTTTGATCCCTCGTACCAAAAAAAAAAATTTGTCCATGTTGTAGCATATGACAGGATTTCTGTCTTTTTGAAAGGTCAAATAAATTCCATTGTAGCTGGGTGTGGTGGCGCACGCCTTTAATCCCAGCACTCTGGAGGCTGAGGTGTAGGAGGAGCCTTGTGAGTTTGAGGCCGGTTTGGGCTGCAACCCAAGCACAAGGCCGGCCCGAGCTACATAGTGCGACCCTGCCTCAAAAAACTAGAGCCAGGAGTTTGGCTCAGCAGCTTAAGTGCCTGCCTGGCAGCATGAGGCTGTGAGTTCAATCCCTGTTACCAAAAAAACAAAAATAAGTAAATAAATAAATTCCATTGTATACGTATACTACCTTTTCTTTATCCATTGATGGATATTAAGTTGCTTCCACCTCATGGCTGTTGTGAATAATGTTGCAACAAACATAAGTGTTCATACTTCTCTTTGACATCTTGTGTCAGTTCTTTTTTCCCCTTTTAAAATATAGAAATTATACATATTTATACAATGTGATGTTTTGATAGGCAGGATATACATATAGTACATAGTTATCTGATTATTGCAGCCAAACAAATTAAGGTATCTGTCCATAGTTTTTTTTGGTGGTGAGAATACTTAAAATCTACTCTAGTAAATATCAAAGATACAATACAATATAATTATGCTGTGCATTAGATCTTTGGAATTTATTCATCTTCTATAATTGAAACTTTGTACCAATTGATTAACATCTTCCTATTCCCCTTTTGCTTGTAACCGCATTTCTACACTGTACTTCAATGAATTCAACTTTAAGATTTTTATTTAAGTTTTTTTTTTTTTTGTGGCACTGGGCATTGAACTCATAACCTCATGCCTGCCAGAGCAGGCGCTTAAGGCACTGAGCCAAACTCCCAGCCCTGGTTTTTTGAGGCAGGGTCGCACTGTGTAGCCCAGGCCGGGCTTGCACTCGCGTTGTAGCCCAAGCCGGCCTCGAACTCACAATGCTCCGCCTACCTCAGCCTCCCGAGTGCTGGGATTAAAGGCGTGCGCCACCACGCCCGGGTTATTTAAGTTTATGAGATACAGTCTTCATTACCCAGGCTGGCTGTGAACTCCTGGCCTCAAGTGATACCCCTGCCGTAGCTTCCCAAGTGCCTGGGAGTACAGGCTTACATCACTGTGCCTGGCAAACTCAACTATTTTAGATGCTACATACAAGTGAGGTCATACAGTATTTGTCCTCTGCTTCTGACTTATTTCATTTAATGTCCCCCAGGTTCATTCATGTTATAAGTAGCAGGAAATATCTTACTGCTTCCCACAGTAGCTATACTGTTTTTATATTTCCACCAACTGTGTACAAGAGTTTGAATTTTGCCACATCCTCATCTGCACTTGTTTTATTTTGGTAGTGGCCTTCTCATATTCCCACACCCCAGTACTTTCATGCTCCATGTAGTTCAACCTGGTCTTGAACTCACTCATAGCCTAGACTAGCCTTGAACTCACAGTGTTCCTCCTGCCTCAGCATCCCAAGTGCTGGGATGACAGGTGTGCACTACAATACCCAGCATTTCATTTGTTTATTGAGATAATATTCACATACTGCAAAATTCACTCTTTTAAATTGTACAGTTGAGTTGTTTTTGGTGTATTGGCAGAATTGTATAATCATCACCACTGTCTCATTTCTGAACTCTGTTCAATTTTGCAGTCATTTTAGTCTTATGTCCTTACTTTTATTGTGGTTTTTTTTTGTTTTTTTTGTTTGTTTTTTTTGCTATCAGAAATTGAACTCAGGACCTTGCACTTGCCAGGCAAGTGCTTATGCTGCTGAGCTATGTCCTTGGCCCCTATTATTGGTCCCTTTTTGTCCTTTTCAAACTATAAAATTAATTTCTTTCAGGATTAGTGTTGTTAACTACTTCATTGAGGTGGTATTTGTGTGACAGTTTTCATTTCTTAAGGTGTTATCTGTGAGTTCCTATTTTCTCATTTATGATTGATAATTTGTAGCAAAATACACTGAGGCTATGAAACCCTGTTTCATCAAACTTTTACCTGCTATTTTTAGCAGCCACTGATAATTTGTACTTGAAACAATTATTAGCATAGTGATCATCAAATGTAATTTTCTAATTCCTTCATCACTTCTCCATTTATTAATTTTCATTTACTGTAAAGCTTCCCCCCAATTTAATTATCTATTTATAAAAGTATGGACTCACATATTCTTTTATTCTGTGGGCTGTAATCCCTTGTTAGCATTCTTCATGCACATTGTCCCAGATTTGGCCAATGGGAGTCCCTTTAAGCTGGCTCCAGTGTACTTTTGACTTGTCCCCATCTTTTTTAAGCTTGTCCTATTTTCTGATACAATAAAGTCTTAGGCACTTACCTTGCGCTTTTCCTATTCCAACCTAGTAATATCTCATTAGTCAAAGAACTCTTAATTCCTTTTAGTGGGGAGTGGTACTTAGAAATTGAGATAATGGAGCACTAGGTATGCTCATTGCTATGGGTGTGTCATTGCTTCTAGGTTCTTACTGTATTTCTTTTTGAAATGTGATCTTGCTGTGTAGGCCAGGCTGACTTTGAACTCACAGTGATCCTTATGCCTTGGCCTCCCAAATGCTGGGGTTACAGATTTGTGCCATCTTGCCTAGCCTGACTCTTAAAACTTTCTTAAAAGAGTAGATTATTTTATCTAACAACCACTTGTGGTTGGTTTTTCAGTATGTGCTCCATAGCATTACTGGATACTTACCATCATGCAGCAACTATAAAAAATATGTTATGGCATACAACTCGGAGGTACTGGAAGCACTTAGTATTGTTCAGTTATTTATCTGGCTTTTGTGTGTGTGTGTGTGTGTGTGGAGCGGGTGGTCATGGTACTAGGGGTTGAACCGGGGGTTTTGTGTATGCTTGGCAAGTGCTCTACTGAGCTACATCTCTGACCCTTTTATAAAATTTTATTTTAAATATTCTTAGTCAACCATTCTAGTTAGAAAGAGCCTCATGTTCACTCCCTTAATTTTATAGGTGAAGTGACAGACCTAAGAACTGAAGTGATTTGCTTAAATCCATGGTTGCCTAATCACAGCCAATATTAGACTCTAGGTCTCGTAAATCCCGTGCTAGAACATTTTTTACTGTAGGTCGTGGAAGGAACTTGGGTCATTGGTGCCTACCTAAAGTTTCCATGATAGCTGAGGGACAATGGCACTGCTCCTTCTATCTTGATACTATCTATCTAGATGGGCATTGCATTCTAGACCAAATTTTCAATTGATTGGTCATTTGATAACTGAGAAGAGAACAGAAAAGAAGATGTGGCAGATCAGAAGTTGAGGATGCCTAACTGTGTGACCAGACATGTGACCAGAGAACTTGTAGCCAGAGTTCTAAGCAGTTTCAAGCCCTTTCTGCCTTTTATAGTTCCATACATAATTTCCATTCTCTTTTCTCATCACCCTGTTATATAAATGTCTTATTTATTTTCTTTTTTAAGTTTAGCATCATTTAAACATCAAAGTAGTTACATCTTTAGAAGTTAAATATACAAATATGATCCATTCCTAGGTGACAACCCAAGAGAAATGAAAACATAGTTGTACATTAAGACGTGTGTCAGTGTTCATAGCAGCATCATTCGTGACCACCCCCACCTCCACCTGTCAAAAATCCAGATGTCTGTTTTATGTTGAAAGGGAAAGCAGAGTTTTTTAACGATGAACTATTATTCATCTGAACAGTTACTTTAAGGATAATAATATGCAATGTAACAACCATTGTTAAATTTCTATCATCTTGTCTTGAAATCCTATGTTGCCATTGTTTTTTTGTTGTTGTTGTCGTCATTTTGCTTTTGTTGTTGTTTGTTAATTGTTTGCTTCTTTCTGTGTGTTTTTTTTTTTTTTTTTTTTTTTTTTTTTTTTTTTTTTTTTTTTTTTTTTTTTTTTTTTTTTTTTTTTTTTTTTTTTTTTTTTTTTTTTTTTTTTTTTTTTTTTTTTTTTTTTTTTTTTTTTTTTGGTACCGGGGATCGACTCACAACCTTGCACCTGCCAGGCAGGAGCTTATGCCACTGAGCTAAATCTCCAGCCCTATTTTTTTCAGACAGGGTCTCCCTATGCAGTTCAGGCTGGCCTTGAACTCACTTTGTAGCCCAAGTTGTTCTCGAACTCACAACAATCCTCCTGCCTCAGCCTCCCAAGTGCTGGGATTAAAGGTGTTTTCTACCACTCCCAGCTCTGTTTGTTTGCTTCTTGATTTTTCTGTTTTTTTCTCTTTAAATTAAAAAAAAACCTGATGAACTATTATTCAGCCATTAAAACAGATAAAGTACTGATGTAAGTTACAATATGAGGGCTGAGGATATAGCTCTGCGGTCCAGCATCTGCCTGGCAAGTGTGAGGTCATGAGTTCGATTAGCAGTACAAAAAACAAAACAAAACAAAACAATATGAATCTTAAACATTCTGTAAAGCAAAAAAAAAAAATCTAGCCTCAGCCAGGTAACCTGTAATTCCCAGCACTCTGGAGGGTGAGGCAGGAAGATCATTTCAAGGCCAGCTGGGGCTACATAGTGAAGACCTATCTCAAAAAAAAAAAAAAAAAAAAAAAAAGCCAGGCATGGTGGCGCACGCCTTTAATCCCAGCACTTGGGAGGCTGAGGTAGGCGGAGCGTTGTGAGTTCGAGGCCAGCTTGGGCTACAACATGAGCACAAGGCTGGCCTGAGCTACATAGTGCGACCCTGCCTCAAAAAACTAGGGCCGGGAGTTTGGCTCAGTGACTTAAGCGCCTGTCTGGCAGGCGTGAGGTCAATCCCCGGTGCCACCAAAAAAAAAAAAAAAAAAAAAAAAAAAAAAAAAAGAATCTAGCCTCAAGTAGTCACAATATGATTTCAGTGAAATGAAATGTTTTCAAAAGACAAATCTATAAAGACTGAGACCCCAACAGTAGGCTAGTGTTAGAGATGAGGAATGACTTGTGAGTAGACACGAGGTTTTCTTGTGGATGAAGAGAGCATCCTAAAATTGGATTGTGGTGATGGTTACATGATTCTGTCAGTATGCTATACACTACCCAATTGTATGCTTGCAGGTGAATTTTATGATTTGTAAATTGTACTTCATGAACCTGTAAAAAGTAGTTACATTTAAAATTTCATGTCTATAATAGTAGTATATTTACATATCTTATTGTTTTCATTATTGAACTTTTTTTTAAGACGAGGTCCCCCTATGTAGTTCAGGTTGGCTTTGAACTCATTGTAGCCCAGGTTAGCCTTGAACTTGCAGTGATCCTCCTTTCTCAGACTCCTGAATGCTGGGATTACAGATATGTGTTACTATGCCTGGTAATTTTGAAATTTTTAATATTATTTTTTCCTTTTTTTTTTTTTTTTTTGGTATCAGGGATCAAACTCACAACCTCGCGTTTACTAGGCAGGCACTTATACCGCTGCACTAAATCCCCAGCCTATTGCTTTCTTCTTAAATATGATTTTCAGAGTATTCTGATGTAAGGTTAATTACAATAGAAAATATCGAGTATTTTTAAAATAGTTACTATATATCAGATAGCAGGCTAAGTACTTTTCACAAATTATATTATAGTAGCACTGTAATACAGGTATTTTTACCTTCATTTTACAGCTGAGGACACAGTCTCAGAGAGGCAAATAACTTATCAAAGTCATGTGGCTAAAGTGACAAGACAGACAAGTGGACAGAGGCATTCTTAATCTCCATGTTCCATATATGGGTATGCAGTATATTTGGTGGAAAAATGTTTTTGAGGCAGGTCTCAGTATGCAGTTCAGGCTGACCTTGAACTCACTATGTAATCCAGGCTGGCCTCAAACTCCCGGTGATCCTCCTACCTTGCAGCCTCCCAAGTGCTGGAATTTTCAGGCTTGTGCCACCATGCCCAGGGTCAATTGAATTTAGCAGAAACAGCAGAACAGCAACTTGGTCTTAGGCCTCTAATTGATTGTGAAGTATCTCTAAGTTTACCATCTTATGAATGCATTTCTACATTATAACTATGCCCCAACAGTATCACATGTTCCTTCTAATATGCAGAATCTAAAAAAGATGACATTAGAATGGAAAGGAGGATTTATTTTTTGTTTGTTTGTTTGTTTATTGAGGCAAGGCTTTTTGGTGTCATTCAGGGTGGTTTTAAACTCACTATGTAGCCCAAGTTGGTGTGGAACTCAGGGTGATCCTCCTTCCTTAGCCTCCTGAGTGCTGAGGTTAGAAGCATGAGCCACCATGCCTGGCCCCCGGGAGCCTGGAGATTATTATTAGATAAAAAGAAGGGAGTAAAGGAGGGGGGTCAAGGAGGATAATAGGGAAGGTAGATGTGTTCAAAATATATGCATGCATTAAAATTCCACATTAAAACCCAATATTTTAAAAAATTAATAGGTACTAAAATTTTTTTTTTTTGGTTCTGGGGATTGAACTTATGACCTTGTGCTTGCCAGGCAGGCACTTAAACCACGGAGCTAAGTCCCCAGCCTAGGTACTAAAATATTTTTTAAAAGATGCTTGTTAAGTCAGGCATGGTGGTGTATACCTGTAATCCCAGCTCTTGGGAAACTGAGGCAGGGGGATTGCTGTGAGTTTGAGGCCAGCCTGGCTACAAAGTGAGCTCAAGGCCAGTCTAAACTGCATAGTGAGACCTTGTTTCAAAAAAAAAAAAAATGAAAGAAAGAAAACAGAAAAAAAAAGCTTGTCAATGTTTGCTTAAATAAATAATAATAAATATTGGTGTGTAATCTCTAGGACATTTTGATGGTCGTTTGGTATTGCCTGGCTGCCATAGAACTTGTACATTTTAACTTCTTTTTTTTTTTTTTCTACCCTTCAGTCTTAATTTTAAAGACCCTGAAGCAGTCAGAGCTTTGACTTGTACTCTCTTAAGGGAAGACTTTGGACTTTCTATTGATATTCCATTGGAGAGACTAATTCCCACAGTTCCTTTGAGACTCAACTACATTCATTGGGTGGAAGATCTGATTGGTCATCAGGATGCTGACAAAACTCCACTTCGAAGAGGAATTGACATAGGTATATAGTTTTAAATTGTTTGCCCTGAATATAAGTGTCATAAATTTTGCAAGGTCAAATTCTTTATTAACTTCTCTACTGGGTATTCGTTGTGTGAAAGCTGACCAAAAATACTACCGTTCTTACTGTGGGCACTGGGGCTTTTCTGCCATTGTTTTCTCTCGAGAAGGGGTTGTCAACTCCAAACAGGAAGCAGGTAGGTAAGAGACGTGCAGAATGAAAGTGAGGACATTGCTAATTAACTTTTCTTGCTCCCAGATTGATATCTGTGTCTATTCAGCACTGTCCTTACTCTGAATCATTTGATGTCAGTACAGTGATCCTCATACTGCAATTCTGAGGTGATGGCTATTTATTTATTTGGTTTTTTTGAAGCAGGGTTGCACTATGTAGTTCATGGTGATCTTGAACTTGCTATGTAGCCCAGGCTGGCCTCGAACCCATAGGGATCTGTCTGCCTCAGTTTCCTAAGTGCTAGGATTACAGGCATGCACCACCATGCCTGGCAGAAAAGCTTTTATTAAAAAGATCATGTGCATATATCCTGAATACTTTGAGGAACTTACTAGATGATTATTTGCAGAGCCTATTAAATCCAAGATCAAAGAGAGAAAAAAGTCATGGAGTTAAAGTAACATGTTCTCTTAATTGTAAACTTTTATGATAGAGAAAGCTATCTGTTTTATTCATTTGGAAGGGTAAGTAGAAGTACAGAAGGATATGAAGCCATGACATGTTTTATAATTATAAAGTAAGAGGACAATCAGGAATTTGAATAGAGGCTATCTTAATACCTTAATGATTTGTTATAGCCATCTTTTCATTTGATAGGGTTTTAATTTTTTTTTTTAATCTTGTGTCCTTTACTAGTCTCCTATAGGAAAGACTGAATTAACAGCTCTGAGTTTCTGTTTCTAAATATAGGATAATTAATAGCAATCACAATTTCTGGACTTTTTTGTTTTTTTTTTTTAAAGACAGGGTCTCACTGTGCAGTTCTGGTTGGCCTTGAACTCACTTTGTAGCCCAGGCTGGCCTTGTACTTGCAATGATCCTCCTGCCTCAGCCTCCCCAGTGCTGGGATTACATGTAATTTTGAGATTATAGTAAATGTTTAAATCTGACATTCATGCGTTTTCAGGGAAAATCTTAAATGACTTTTTTTAGTAGCAATTAATTGACCCTCTTTTCTCATTTATGCACTAGTCTACATTTGCTTCCATGTTTTCCTTGTTCATTTTTACTCCTCCTTCTCTAATTTTCAGGTTTACCTTCCCATATCTAACCATTAGATGTTGATAATCCTTATTTTTTAAGCTTCAGTCTTTAACCTGTCTCATTCGGCACAGTCTCCTAGCAATTTCTCTTGTATCTGTGATTTCATTTCTCACCTCCATAATAAGTCCAGTATTTATATATTCCTCCAACTCAGAATGCTTTTTTTGACCTCTAGGCTCATACAGATCAGGAACCTGATTGTCTCAAAAATGTCTGTCTAGCCAGGCGTGGTAGCACATGCCTGTAATCCCAGCACTAAAGGGGCTGAGACAGGAGAACAAGGCCAGCCTGAACTACAGAGTGAGACCCTGTCTCAAAAAAAAAAAAGTCTTAGTCTTGCCATGTCCAATAACAAACTCAGTTTTTCTCTCTAATCCTGATTTTCTTTCTTTGTTTCTTGTTTCAATGAGTCTATCACATCCACCTTGTCATCCTTAATATTTACTTCTCATTCTCTCTGAGAATGCCCAACATTTAATTCCTATTGATTTTTTTTTCTTTGAGATGACCTTGAACTCTTGGGCTCAAGAGATCTTCCTGCTTCAGCTGCCTAAGTAACTGGGATTATAGATACATATCACTGTGCCTAGCTTTTTGTTGATTTTTCTTTTTTTCTTTGCTTTCTTTTTTTATTAGTAGTATTTGCTATTTATAATGATCACATTCATCGAAGAGAATTTGTACCTGTACATAATATGTCTTAATTCTTCTTTTTTCTCATTTCCCTCTCCTCCTTTCAGTCCTTAAACACTACAGTGCTTAGCTTTTTGTTGATTTTTCTCTTAAATATTTCCTGTTGTTGTTATTGGGTCTTTTGGTTTTCTTTTGTTCTTTGCTTTTGAGAAAAAAGTCTCTATGTTGCCCACTTGGACTTCAAATTGCTGAGTTTAAACAGTGTGTCCATATTGGCTTCACCAAGTAGCTGGGACTACAACTGCACTCACCATAGCCAACTTCCTTAAATATGTCTTAAATTATCCACTTTTTTCCACCCCTGCTTCTACCATCCCAATCCAATTCATTGTCATCTCTTACTTTGTCTACAGAATACATCACAACTGGTATGTTACCATCCATTCAGTTGTGTCTCCATTCCATTCTGTATGCTGCTTTCAGAAAATATGTATAAATCCACATCTGGTCACATCTTCTCTACTTTAATGACTTCCTGTTACTTTTGTGATAAACACTCAAAACGGTGGACAAGAATTTCATTGGATATTTGCCCTCTTGGCTTTTCTAAGACTTGTTATAATAAGATTCTTTCCCTTGTTTTCTGCTCTGACCTTTTAATTCTTCTGAAAGAAGAACTAAATGTGTTATTCTTTGTGCCTTAAACTTCCCCTACCTTCTCTTTTCATTCTTTATACTGTACTTAGCTCAGTCTTTCTTTTCTCAGAAAAGTCTTCTCTGACCTCGTAGGCTAGTGGTGGTGAACCTGTGGCCAGCTGTTATTATTGAAAGCTCTAAAAGGTTCACCATCACTGTCCTAGTCTAAGATAAGCTATAAGCTCTCTGAAAACCTTGTTTCTTCCATCATTGCTTTTATTTTGGTTTTTAATCGTGCAACTATCTGATTATTTGATTTATGTCATTTTCTTCTACAGAATTGCAAAGACAAATGATTTGTGGAATATTGCTGGATAAATACATATCATAGACCCTTGAGTTACAATGGCCTCACATACAAATGACTTGATTTATGACCGGAATTTTAGGTTTAACTTATAATCGGAGTCTAAAGGCTGGCCACTTGTGGGTTGTAAACAAAGACTCGAGGTGCCAGAAAGGCACATATAAGTGTACATAAACATCAGTCTGAGCCCAGATACACACGTTTGTGGACATGATTTAGTCAGTCCTTTAGATAATCACTATGGTTACTATTATCAAAATGGCCCCAAAAAAGCTAGAAAAGAAGCTAAGGAGCCAGGGATTTAGATCAGTGGCATAAGCACCTGCCTGGCAAGCGTGAGGTCACAATTTTGATCTCCAGTACCAAAAAATAAAAAAGCTAATTAAAGAAGGGAATATAAAGAAAGTGATCACAATTAAAAAGAAGAAGGAAATTGTGGCGAAATATGAGAGTGGTGTTTGTGTGACCAAGCTCACTAATATGCACAGATTGTTGAAATCCACCGTCTTGACAACCTTATAGAGAAAAGATTTGTATAAGGAAACCAGTGTTGCTAAAGGTGTTACTCAAATTATTAAGTTATGATCAACAGTGTTAAATGAGGTACAAAGGCTATTATTAGTATGGATAAATGAAAGGCAGATGGCAGGTTGTAGCATATCTGAGTCTATAATTTGTGGAAAAGCTAGGGCTGTAAATGCAGATCTCATAAAGGATAATCCATCACAGAATGATAATGGTGAAACATTTCGTGCCAGTGAGGGGTGATTTCAAATTTTAAAGTGAGAACTGGGGTTCATAGTGTAACTTAACCATGGTGAAGCAACTAATGCTGATAGAAGGGCTCCTGAAAGTTACATGCATCACTTTGAAATGATGACATGGAGAAATGGCTTTTGCTCTCGTTAAGTTTTTAACTGTGATGAAACTGGCCTTTTCTGAAAGAACATGCCCAGGAGAACATACATTCCCAGGAAGAGACGAAAATGCCAGGCCATAAGCCTATGAAGGATAGGCTACACTTTGTGCTGTGTGCCAATGTGAGTGGTGACTTCACGATAAAGCCTTTCTTGATTTATCACTCTGAGACCCCTAGGGTGTTTAGAAAACATAAAGCCATGAAGAATAGGCTAGGGGTTATGTGGAGACCTAACACAAAAGCCTGGGTAACAAGAATATTTTTTCTTGTGTAGATCAGGGAGGTTTCTGTCGTACTGTTAAAAAATATCTGGGTTGGGTGTGGTGGCTCACACTTGTAATCCCAGAATTTGGGAGGCTGAGACAGGAGGATTGCCATGAGTTTAAGGCCAAGTTGGGCTACATAGTGAGTTTAAGGCCAACCTGAACTACATAGCGAGACCCTGTCTCCAAAATAAATAAATGAATAAATAAATAACTAGAGGACAAAGGTTTACCACGCAAGGCTCTCCTCATCATGAAGAATGCTCCTGCTCACCTATGAATTTGGAAGAAGAATTGAAGAATTCCCATGACTCTCAGTCAAGTTCCTTCCACCTAATACAACTCTTCTGCTGCACCATATGGTCCAGCAGGTTGTAGCTAACTTTAAGAAAATATACACCAAGGAACTGTTCCTGAAGAGCTTTCAGATGGCCTCAGATACAGGGTTTTTTTTTTTTTTTTTAATTTTGTTTTTGTCTTTTTGATACAGGGTCTTGCTATGCAGTTCAGGCTGGTCTTGAGCTCGCCTTGTAGTAGCCCAGGCTGATCTCGAACTTGGAGTGATCCTCCTGCCTCAACCTCCTAGTCAGATACAAATTTAACCCTTAAAGAGTTCTGGAAGGAACATTATAACATCCTTTCTTATGTGAGGTTAATTGAGAAATCCTGGGCCAGTGTCTCTCTAAGGACACAGATCTATTTGGAAGAAAGCGTGTCCTAAAATTACACAGGAGAGAGACTTTAAAGGTTGTGTAGAGGAGCCTGAACCTTCAAATGACCCTGTGGTTGATGACATTGTCTGTCAGTATAGTGGAGTCCATAGACTTGCAGATAGACAGTGGTGATGTTGAGGAACTGGTGGAGGAATTGTCTGCAAAGGAACTTCAGCAACTTCTGGCTGAGCAACAGAGAATGACAGCTGAGGAGCTTTCTGAAGAGGAAGGGGAGTATCAACAATTAGTAGAGCAAAGTTCTTCTGAAATAAAGGAAATTCTGAAAAATGGACAGAGCTACAAACATTTGTAGAGACGTCCCACCCAGCATAGAAATAGCCAGTTGTTGTATTCACTCGTGTAGTTACATTGTCTTGTCATACAACAGAACAGTGTTAAAGAAAAGACAGAAATAGACAATCTTAGGCTAGTTTTTAGTTCCAGAAAGATTGAGACCTAGTGAGCCAGAAGCAGGTCCTAGTGGGTACAGGCTCTCCCAAGAAAAGAAAGGATGCTGAAGAGCCAGGTTCCTGACCTTCTTATGGAAGGGGTCTCACCTTCCAAGCAGTAACCACCTTCCATTTCATCCTCCCTTCCTGTGAGCCAAAGCTGTCAACTTGAATGGTAGGATAGTATGAAATTGTTGTTTCTGATAAACTAGGCACACATTTATAGCTTTTTGGCAAATACACTAGGAAAATTGTTGGTGTTTCTAGTAGATTACTCATATTATACAACCCTTTTTTACTAGGAATAGTTAAGGGGTGCTTTGGGAGGTTTGGAATGCATTATGGATATTTCCATTATTTCTTATGAAAAAAAATTGTCTTGACTTACAACCAACTTGAGTTGCAACCAGCCCTTGCAAACAAATTGAGTTTGTAGTCAAGGGTCCACTGTAATTCCTGTTTTTTTTTTTTAATTGACACAGTTTTATTTGAAAAATGGGGACAATCACGCTCTCCCACCCATATGATCCTACTGGTATCAGTCTCAGGGTGACTTAGGGTCTAGCAGAAGGAAAAATGGTCGGGGTATTCTAACGTCAGCTGCACATGAGGCTGCAGGGGCTGTCCTGGTGGCAGTGGGTGGTGAGTTGATGCTCCTGGACACTTTAGGCCATGAATCTCACCCTTTGACTATGGCCAAAGCTGGGGTGGGATGGAGGGATGATTTTCAGCAAATCCTGGAATAAGTAATTCTTTTAGCATTCAAAATTCTGGACACTCCATATGGGTTAAGCATTGTAAAAACAGTAGAATTTACCTAAGGCTCTTACCCTTTTATATTCATGGCAGAAGACTGGCTGATGGATTCGAGAAAGCTTAAAAGCTTGACAGCCTTTTTGGTGCTAATTTGATTTAAATTATGCCCCAAACCTTCTAAAATAGCGCTTGGGGATATAGAAGGTTAATGGATTTTAGCTCTTTGCAAGGGGCAATGCTTGCTGAAATCACATTCATTCTAATTAGAGTTTCATATAAATTCTTCCCCTAGACTCCATCAGTTTGCTCTAATTCTATGATATACTTTCCATTTTTATTTGTTATTATAAAGATTATTACCCACTTAAAAATTGTCACTTGGGTTTCTGGGGAGATTAGAATGTTGGAATAAAAGTTCTTTGGTCTTGAGAATTGAGAAACTTTTTGGGAGGGGGATGGGTCTTACCTGCATTTATCACTCTCGAGGTAAATGCTTTTTTTTTTCTTTGCCATGAAGTCGAAGTTTGCAAAGAGAAACAGCCGAGTGAGAGTCAAGGGCCTGGGATCTGGTCTGGATTTCTTTTTTCCTGTAGAGCTAAAAGTACTGTTGAAATTCTTAAGTTCTGAATGACTGGCTCACCAGAATAGCTAGCTACACTGAATAATTGTGACTGCTTCTTGGTTTGTTTTTGTTTTTGTTTTTTGAGACTGGGTCTTGCTATTTAGTCGAGGCTGACCTGGAATTCACTGTATAGCCCAGGCTGGCCTTGATGCAATTTTTCTACCTCAGCCTCCCGAGTACCGGGATTATAGAGGTGTGCTATCAGGCCTGCCTAATTGTCGCTTCTGAGAGGAGTTTGCATACCCTTCACTCTCCTCCTCTCCCCACCTCACGAATTTCCCAGGAAGTATTTGTCCACTGGCATCAGGGCCAGGAAAGTTGGGCAGCGATCACTGTGACTGCATAAGAGCTTTAAGTGTTGCAGCCTTTAGTCATTGTCCTGTCCTCTTCTATCCCATTGAGATTATCTCATGAGGAAGCAGTAAGGTGAGCCTGATTTTCCTCCAGCCTATACTTTCTCCTGCTGGATCTCTAGGGATGAGACTGGAACCAGAATGTGGTCAAGGGAAAGCAAGCCTTAGAGTGGCTGGTTTAGATTAACTCCTAGAGGCCTTTGAGTAAAACACTGGCTTTTCTTCTCAATTGTACCCTGTAGGTTCTAATTGGCCAAGATTAGCCAGTGTTGTAAAAGCAATATTTGTAGTTAGACCAGTCCATTGCTTGGCCTTCGTATGTAAGTTTAGAACCAAACCTGCTTGTCACATAGTGATTTTTTGTGAGAGCAGTTGCCTCTGAATATCTCCCTTGAACCTGTAGGAGGCTTGCCGATGACTATCCAAATCAAGTATTTTTGCGTGTCTCCACATCTAACCCAAAAAAAACAAAAAATCTCTATTTTTTTATACTTTTGACAGTTTACAAAATATGGGGATTAGGCCATTTGGTGCCATAAAAATTTATACCTTATATCTTTTTTTCAGCTTTTGGAGCATGAAGTGTATGTTAGTTTATTTTAATTTTAAATTTTTAAAATTTTTGTTAGTACCTGTTTGTGGTTCATAATGATTACATTCCTTGTGGGGAGTTGGTACATATATGTAACACATCTTAATTATTTTTTATCTTTTTCCTTTCCCTCCCCTCTCCTTCCATCTCTTGGTCCCCTTCCCATTTGCAAAAGATCTATCTCCCTATTTCCTATTACGCTGATGTGTTTTAAGATACTGCTGTGATATTTTAACGAATAGTATTGATGTCTTCTAAGAAACTTGAGCAGCTGTGAGGTGGGTAGTCCTGCACTATAAGTCGTTCACTAGCCAGCTGCCAGCCATTCTGGGTTTTTTTCCCTCTTCTGGTATCAGTAATTGAACTCAGGACCTTGCTCTTGCCAGGCAGGTGCCATGCTGTTGAGCTATATCCCCAGCCCTTACCAATCATTCTGAAAGGCTTAGGCTGGAAGATTACAAATTTGAAGCCAATTTGGGTAGTTTAGTGAGAAATTGTCTTGAAATAGTAAACAGTAAATAGTGGTAGAGCACTTACCTAGCAAGCCTGAGATTGCGAACTTAATCCTGAGCACTGCAAGAAAATAAAAGACTTTTTATAAAGTAAGTTAACCCAGCATTTGGGAGGCTGAGGTAGGCGGAGCGTTGTGGGTTCAAGGCCGGCTTGGGCTACAACGCGAGTGCAAGGCCGGCCTGAGCTACATAGTGCGACCCTGCCTCCAGAAACCAGGGCCGGGAGTTTGGCTCAGTGCATTAAGCGCCTGCCCTGGCAGGCACGAGGTTGTGAGTTCAATCCCCGGTGCCGGAAAAAAAAAAATAAAATAAAAAATAAAGTCAGTTAAATTGAATTTGAACATTTTTAGTTAATCAGTTATGTGTAACTTGACCTCGAATTACATATAGTTCACTTTATAGAAAACATATGAAAAAGGGGGGTTAGGGATGTAGCTCAGTGGTAGAGCATTTGCTCAGCATATGTAAAGTGCTAGGTTTGCAAACTAGCTTGAGTACCTGTAAACCTCTTGCAAAACAGAGAACACATACAAAAGAGATCTGCTGATTATGATGTAAAACTAATGTACATGAAACAACTAGAGAATTCAGTAGCTACAATATGCACCAGCTTGTGATTTACAGTGTTAAAGCTGTAATTCTGAGAAGAATACTGTTTTTGTTATTATTCCCATCTTTCCCTATGGTGTATAGCATGTGTTTTGCATTTTGCTAGGTACTGGGGCATCCTGCATCTATCCCTTACTTGGAGCAACCTTAAATGGCTGGTATTTCCTTGCAACAGAAGTGGACGATATGTGTTTCAACTATGCAAAGAAAAATGTGGAACAGAATAATTTGTCTGATCTCATAAAAGGTTAGTGCCACAGAATAAATACTCTTTCTTCAAGCTTCATTAATCTAATATGTCTCATTATCTTTTGCTTTAATACACACTTCGATAATTATTTAGAAATCTGTCACATTGTAATTGGGTTTGCTGTTTTGAAACCAGAATTAACTAAGAAAATTAATATAGTTGATCCTCATTACTTCTGAATTCTGTATTTGTGAATTTACCTACTTGCCGAAGTTTATTTATTTAGTGGGTTTTCTTGATTACATTTTAAAAGTAACTTGTTGTATGTTTTTACATGGTTTTTGTGTATTTTAATAGTTTATTTTTTAGATCATTTTTAGGTACACAGCAAAATAGAAGTGACAGAGTTTCTGGGTACTCCTTGCCCCTTGCCTAGGCACAGGCTCCTCCCCCAGAGTGAGACATGTCAGTTACAACTGATAGTCATTATCACCCACAGCCAGCTTATACTGATGTTCACTCTGGATGTTAAGCGTTACATGGGTTTTAGACAAGTGGAAATGACATATGTATCATTTCTCTGCCTTGAAAATCCTCTGCGCTCCATCTCTTCAACCTTCATTCCACACTAATACAACCACTACCTCCATAAAACTTTTCCAGAATGTCATATAGTTGGACTCAGACAATTTATACATCCTTTTTTGATTGGCATCTTTCACTTAGTAATATTCATTCACATTTTGTCTATGGCACTTCAAGTTTGGTAACTTACTATTTTTAGCAGATTTCTTTTTAATATTCCATTCTCTAGGTGTACTACAGGTTTTTTAAAAAAACTTTTATCTTTTTCTTTGGTATTAGGGGGAGTCAAACTTCATGCTTGGCCCTATGTTCCTAGTCCTTTTTAAAATTTTGATTTTTTTTTTTTTTTTTTTTTTTGGTGGCACCAGGGATCAAACTCAACCTCATGCCTGCCCGAAAGGTGCTTAAGCCACTCAGCCAAACTCCTGGCCCTAGTTTTTTGAGGCAGGGTAACACTATGTATCTCAGACTAGCCTTGCGCTTGTGTTGTAGCCCAAGCCAGCCTGGAACTCACAACAGTACTACCTCAGCCTTCGGAGTGCTGGGATTAAAGGAGTGTGCCACCACGCCCAGGCTTGTTTTGTTTTTGAGACAGGATCTTGTTACATAGTTCAGAGTGGCCTTGAACTCATTATGTTGCCTGGACTGGCCTCAAACTTGCATATTCCTCCTGCTTCAGCCTCTTGAGTGCTGGGAATAAAGGCATGCACTGTCACGCCCATCCTAGATGTATCAGTTTATTCATTCTCCAACTGAGGGACAGGTTGGTATGTTTAATTTTGGTTTTGTTTTGTTTTGTTTTGTTTTTGTTTTTTGGTACCAGGGATCAAACTCACAAACTTGCACCTGCCAGGCAGGCATTTATGCCACTGAGCTAAATCCCTGGCCCTATTTTTTGAGACAGGGTCACACTATGCAGTTCAGGCTGGTCTTGAGCTCACTTTGTAGCCCAGGCTGGTCTCGAACTCACAATGATCCTCTTGCCTCAGCCTCCCGAGTGTTGGGATTACAGGCGTGCGTCACCACTCTCGGCTTTTGGTATGTTTAATTTTGAAGAGACCATCAAATGGACTTCCAAGTGGCTAAACCAAGGGCTAGAGGTAACTCCTGAATCAGTAATTGTGGTGCTTTCATAGTCATTCACAGATGTGTGTGGAGTGGCATACTTTGTTTATTTGTTTGTTTTTCTAGATAAGGTTTTGCTATGTAGTTCAGACTGGCCTTGGACTCACTGTGTAGCCTAGGTTGGCCTCAAACTCCTGGCAGTCCTCCTGCCTCAGCCTCTAAGTGCTGGGATGACAGATGTGCACCAACATGCCTGGTTCAATCTTTTGTTTGTTTGTTTTTGGAGGAGGCACAAGTTTTGAATTGCTTGATGTGTGTGTTCTTAGCTGAGGTTTTTTTGTCTTTTTGAGACAGGGTCTCACTATGCAGTTGGGCTAGCCTTGAGCTCACTTTGTAGCCCAGGCTGGTTTTGAACTTGCAACGATCCTCCTGCCTCAGCCTCCTGAGTGCTGGGATTAAAGGTGTGCACCACCATGCCCGGCTTCAGTTGAGGTTGAACCAGGCAGTTCTCTGCTTTATTTCATACTCATACTATGACAGGTATCCTTTTCATGACCTATTTAGTGCCACAGGTTTTGCATTTTTGTGTTTTTTATTAATGATTTTGCTATTTAAAATGGCCCCTAAACATAATGTTAAAGTATTACCTTGTGTTATTAACTGCAAGAAGGCTGCAGTGTACATTACAGAGAAATTATATATGTTAGATAAGCTTCATTTAGACCTGAGTTATTGTGCTGTTGGCCCTAAGTTCAGTTTCGGCAACCAGCAACATATATTAAATAAGGTTCTTAATTGGAAAACTACATTGTCACCTGAGTCCTCCACGAATCTAATGAAGCCTTCATTTCTCCTAGTATCCACTGGTTCAGTATTTGGTAATTCAACATTTATGAAACTTCATAGAATATAACTGTCTTGAATAGTTCAAGTCTGGTGTATATGAAGTAACTGAGTCACTAAGATTTTGAAAGGAAAGAAACCTTATTACTGATTATACTCTTTCAGTATACAGAATTCTGTTAGAAATAATCAAATCCCCTTTTGATTGTTTTTATTTTTTGCACCCATTGTATGCATAAAGTTCTTTTAAGTTTTTATTAAAGAAATTTTGTTATGTTTCTTTATGAAAGAAATAAGCTTTTCTTAATAATGTTTAGCATATTTTAAAGGGAAATGTTAATATTATTGATGTATTTGGTTTAACTCTCCATTGCTGTATAACAAATTACTCTAAAGTATAACAACTTTAAAGAGTGAATATTGTTATCTCATAGTTTTGACCTGTTAGGAATTTGGGTAGTAGGTTCACTGTCTTTTAGGAGGTTGTATTCAAGATGTTGGCTGTGGCTGTCATTTGAAGGATCGATGAGTGAAAAGAGATTTGTTTCCAAGATACCCTGCTTATACAGCCATTTTTACAATGAAATTTTAGTTGGTTGTCTTGTGGGCTCATAAGGTGTCCTTACACCACATCAGTCAGCCTATCTTAGACCAGGTATTCATGAGAAAGCAAGGACCACTTTTCATGACACCCTGTCATTTCCAGCATATTCTGTTTTATAAAATTAAGTCACTAAAAGCTTGGCACTGTGGTGCACACCTGTAATCCCAGCACTCGGGAGGCTGAGGCGCGAGGCTGAGGCAGGAAGATTGCTATGAGTTCAAGACCAGCCTGAGCTACAAAGTGAGTTTAAGGCCAGCCTGAACCATATAGTGAAACCTTGCCTCAGCAAAACAAAACAAAACAAAAACAAAAACAAACAAAAAAATTAAGTCACTAGGTGAAACCCACATTCAAAGGGAGCAAAATTATAAACTGCACCTTTTGAAGAGGAGTAGTATCAAAGAATTTGTGCACATGTTTTAAAGCTACTATTAGGTTAATTATTAACAGTTTCCTTTTTTTTTTTTCTCATAGTGGTAAAAGTACCACAGAAGACACTCCTCATGGATGCTCTTAAAGAAGAATCTGAGATAATCTATGACTTTTGCATGTGCAACCCTCCTTTTTTTGCCAACCAGTTGGAGGCCAAGGTAAAATATCTTCTGCTTTAAAGTAATAGAATACTTATCTAAATTTGCATTGTTTCCAGAGATAGGAGCAAAGGGCAGTTTTTATTTTGGAAGCTGTGTCATTTAGGATGTCTTACTTTAAAGTATCTAAAAACTCAATTCAGATTTAGTAGTTGGGTATGATAATGCACACCTATCATGCATGCCCGTATTAATCACAGTTTTCTGGGAGGCTAAGGCAAGAGGATCAAAAGCTTCAGCCCAGCCAGAGAAATTTAGTGATTTGGTGAGATCTTTCTTAAGAAATTTAGTGATTTGGTGAGATCCTTTCTTAAGAAATAACTGGGGAGAGGGCAGGTAGGAATGTAGCTCAGTTGAAGGCCTTGGGTTCACACTCCAGTACTGGTGGGAAAAGAAAAAAATAGACTTAGCAGTGACTACGTATCTGAAAAATCCAGTAGTTTGGGCTTCAGGAACAATTCAGTCATGGAATTCATAGTACCATAGGCTCTGTTTTCCAGGTTTCCCTTCTTTCTGTAATATTCAACTAAGTTACTGTATTGTAGTATATTGATATACTATATAATTTCACCCATGTAAATTATAGCATTTAATGATTTTTAGTATATGACTGTTACCACAGTCAAATGGGAACATTTTCATCATACTAAAAAGAAATCTAGCAATCACTCATTCTGATTTTTCCCCAGAACCCTGTGGCCTTGTAATGAGCAGTCTACTTTCTGTTTTGTAGATTTGAGCTGTTTGGACATTTCATATAAATGCAGTTACACCAATGTGGTCTTTTGTGACTGACTGACTTCTTTTAAGATTAACATACATTTTCAAGTTTTATCCATGTTGTAGCATGTACCAGTACATTATTCATTATTTCTCTTCGTTGCCAAGTACTTCATTCTGGGGACACATCACATTTTTCTGTTCATCAGTTGATAGTCATCTGGGTTGTTTCCACTTTTGAGCTCTTAAGAATAGTGATGTAAACTGGGCGTGGTGGCGCACACCTTTAATCCCAGCACTTGGGAAGCTGAGGTAGGAGGAGCCTTGTGAGTTTGAGGCCTGCTTGGGCTACAACGTGAGCACAAGGCCGGCCTGAGCTACACAGTGCGACCCTGCCTGGAAAAACCAGGGCCAGGAGTTTGGCTCAGTGACTTAAGCACCTGTCTGGCAGGTGCGAGGTTGTGAGTTCAATTTCCGGTGCCGCAAAAAAAAAAAAAGGAATAGTGATGTAAGTGTTTGTGTATGACTCTTTCTGTGAGCATAGGTTTTCAGTCATCTTAAGTATATCACCAGGAGTAGTCTGGATCTTACACTAATTCTCTTTAATTGTTTGAGAAACTTCCAGATTCTCTTCCAGTGTGACCACACCATTTTACAAGTTTAGCAGCAGTAGTCTTTGAGTGTTCCAATTCTCTGAAGCCCCATCAATACTTCTTATTTTCTCGTTCTGTTCTTTCTTTCCTTTTCTTTCTGTTTTTGTCTTTTTGAGATAGGCTTTCACTCTGTAGTTCAGGCTGGCCTTGAGCTCACTTTGCAGCCAGCCTCAAACTCACAGCAATTCTCTTGCTTCAGCCTCCAAGTGCTGGGATTACAGGTGTATACTACCATGTTCTCTGTCTTTCTGATTACAGCTATCTCAGTGGGTGTGAAGAGGTGCTACATTGTGGTTTTTATTAGTCTTTCCCTGATGGTTGATGATATGCTAAAGGATAAGCACATCCTTTTATGTGCTTATTGGCCATCCCTATATCCTCTTTGGAATGCCTTTACTCGTTCTTAAATTAAGTTAATTTTCTTTTCATTATATTTTAAGGATTCTTTATATATCCTAGTACAAGTCCCTTATTAGGTAACAATTTGCAGATATTTTCCCCCATTCTGTTGGTTGTCCTTTCACCTTCTTAAAGACGTCCTGCTCAACTCAGAAGTTTTTAATTTTGATGAAGTCTAATTCAGTTTTTCTAGTCTATCTGTCCTTTCTTCTTTCCTTCCTGTCTGTCTGTCTTTCTTTTTTCTGTCTCTGGCTCTGTCTCTTCTGAGACAGAGTCTCACTGTGTAGCCCAGCCTGGCCTTGAGCTCACTTCGTAGCCCAGGATGGCCTCTTGCAGCAATCCTCTTGCCTCAGCCTTCCGAGTGCTGGGATTACACATGTATACCACCACGCACAGGCTATGATTGTTGTTTTTTTTTTTTTTTTTTTTTTTTTTTTTTTTGCGGCACCGGGATTGAATTCACAAGCTCGCGCCTGCCAGGGCAGGCGCTTAAGGCACTGAGCCAAACTCCCGGCCCTGGTTTTTTGAGGCAGGGTCGCACTATGTAGCTCAGGCCAGCCTTGTGCTCGCGTTGTAGCCCAAGCTGGCCTCGAACTCACAACGCTCCGCCTGCCTCAGCCTCCCAAGTGCTGGGATTAAAGGCGTGCGCCACCACGCCCGGCTTGATTGTTGTTATTGAGCCTTATGCTTTTGGTCTGTCTAAGAAGCTATTCACTAATCCATAGTAGTAAAGATTTACTTCTATGTTGTGTTCTGAGAGTTTAACCCCCACCCCCATCCCCTTCATACTGGGGATTGAGCCCAGAACCTTTGTACTGAGCTACATCCCGGCCTCTTTTGTTTTGTATTTTGAAATCATCTTGCTAAGTTCCCCAGACTGAACTTGAATTTGTGATCCTCTTGCCTCAGCCTCCTAGAGTGCTGGGATTTTAAGTGTATGCCACTGCCACCATGCCTGGTTTATAATTTCTAACCTTTGCATTAAGGTCTTTTGTGCATTTTGAATTCATTTTTTTTGTATGATATGAGGTAAGGATGATTAAATATTTAAATATAAAGAGCAAAACCATAAAAGTATTAGAGGAAAACGTAAGTAAATATTTACTCTTTGGGTAGATTTTCTGTGCATGGTATTAAGGCAAAAAACATGAAGTATGGCTGGGGATATAGCTCAGTGGCACAGTGCCTGCCTTGTAAGCGTGAGGTTGTGAGTTCAATTCCGGTACCAAGAAAAAAAAGAAAGAAAAAGAAAAAAAAATGAAGAAAAATTAACAGATGACTTTTTAAATTTTATTTCATGTATTTATTTTGTGGACTCATGATTGGATCCAGAACCTTTGTACTTAGTTACTAAGCTATACTCTCAGCCCTCAACCCCCGCTTTTAAAATGTAAGACAAGGTCTCACAAGTTGCTAGGTTGCCCAGGCTGGCCTTGAGCTTGAAATCCTTCTGCCTCTGCCTCCCAGAGTGTTGCATGTACTACAGTGGCCGGCAGGAAATTTTTAATATTTATTCACAGGGATGGAAGATAAATTCTCCAGGAAGGAATATTTGCATGAATGCAGTTGTTTAGAATATCTTGGCTATGAGATTTTTAAGTCCTAAATCTAGCATAATATTAGGAAGTAAAACTACATGTAAACATTCTATCTTAACAGCTGATTACAAAGACTTGGTTCTTAAAATGTAAATCTTTTTCACCAGGGTTTTTTGGGTTTTTTTGTTTGTTTGTTTTTCAGGGAGTAAATTCTAGAAATTCTCGAAGACCTCCACCTAGTTCTGTAAATACAGGCGGTATCACAGAAATCATGGCAGAAGGAGGTGAATTAGAGTTTGTTAAAAGAATCATCCATGACAGTTTGCAACTTAAAAAAAGATTAAGGTAGGTTGCTTGCTACAATATAGTTAATATTTACCCTCTCTGAAATTCCTATAGAAACTATAACTCAGAGGAAAAGTAATTGATGAAATCTGAAGAATAGAAGGATAGAGATTGAGTAGCTAGTGGATCCTACATTCTAGTTTCTGAGGATGCTCCTGGGCATTTCACTGATGTGTGTTTCCTGTACTCATTTATACTACACAAATAGAAAGGATGAAAATACCATATGATTATGTTGCGCCCATTAGTTTGGCCTTGTGATGGAATAAAACTGACTCAAATATGGCTTTTGATTAGAAAACAGATGGGTTCAAATCTGTCCTGTGAACCAGAATTAATTTGTTGTCTAGTCCTTGAAGCAATTTATGTTCTTGGAATCAGTCTCCCAAACAGTGACAGATGTGAGGACATTGAGCTGTCAAGAGCTTAATGAAGGGAAGCCAAGATCACTAACCAGTTCCAGAGCAGTGTTAAAGCTATTCCTTTTAAAAAACTAATTATTTCAAACAACACACCTCTTATTAAGTGGCACTGAGTACCTAAAAAGAGCTGCTTGTCTTGCTGGACTTTGCACCCTGCCTCATGTTGTTGATGTGATGAATAATGTGGTAGTTCAAAGCTAAAAGAACTTTCAACCTTATAATTTAGCTTTGGGAAGGTTTTTTTTGTTTTTTCTTTAGTGCTGGGGATTACATTTAACACTAACCTATTCCCAGCCCTATCTTAATAGTTCTTTAAGTGTCTTCATTCAATAGTATTAAGTTCATTCACATTGGTATAAAACCGATCTGCACAATTCATTTTCCAAAATGGTAACTTTGTATCTATTAAACAACTTTTCTTTCCTCCCTTCCTGCAGTCTTTGGCCATACCATTGTACTCTGTGTCTGTGAATTTGACTACTCTAAGTACTGTGTTTATATGAAATCATACAATATTTGTCCTTTTGTGAGTAGCTTATTTTACTTAGCATAGTATTTCAGGATTCACCAGGCATGGTGGTGCATGCCTTTAATTCCAGCGCTCAGGAGACTGAAACAAGAGGATCACAGTGAGTTCAAGGGCAGCCTGAACTCCATAGTGAGACCTTGTCTCAAAAACGAAATAAAACAAAAGAAATATTTCTTCAGAACCCTATTTTCATTTTTTATGGATACCAGAAGTAGAATTGCTGGATAGAAAAGAATTTTTTCTCCCTTTCCTTTTGGATCATAGGTAGGTATTTATTTATTTATGGGTACCAGGGATTGAACTCACAACCTCATGCTTGCCAGGCAGGCACTTGTGCCACTGAGCTAAATCCCCAGCCCCGATCATAGGTATTTAAAACTGCCTATTTTTGTAAAAGACCAATTTCCAAATTAAAGGTGTTTTGATTTGTTAATATGAGTTTATTTTAATGTTTATGCCAGTACATTGATTGTTTCCTGACCTACCTCTCAGAGAGAAGCTATACATTGCTGAAACCAAAAGTTAATTTTTGCTTTAATTATTTTCTCCAAAGATGCATTACATTATGTTGAATAAAGAGACTCAAAGAATTCTGAGTACTGAGGAAATTTAAGTTAAAGAAAGTAAGGAGCAGGGCCGGGAGTTTGGCTCAGCAGCTTAAGCGCCTGCCTGGCAGGTGCGAGGCTGTGAGTTGGATCCCCGGTGCCGAAAAAAAAAGAAAGTAAAGAGCACTGAAAAGAGGTAACCAGACTGTGTGGCCATTTCATTATCTGTTGACTTTGAGCAGACTGGAGCCAACCAAGAAAATAGAAACTGTAGATGTTGTCCTTGGCTGCAATATTTTTGAGGTTGTTTTTAGGAAGCTTTTTAATAGTAAATTTCTTTTATTTCCAAAGTTTCATTTGAACTACAAAAATGAGCTTTAAGGAACCACCATTCTGGGCTGGGATATAGTTCAGTGGTAGAGTATTTGCACAGCATGTGTAAGACCCTGGATTTGATCACATACCCCCCCACCAAGAAAGAAAAAGAAGGAAAAAAAGAAAAGAAAAGAAAAGAACATCATGCTGAAGGGTAGAAGTTGATTCAGTATGTTCCAAATTTGTCTGCACCTGGCTCTGAGGCAGCCACCAAATTGAATAAAAGGCATAAGTTTGCTGGGAAGAATAAATTACAAGAACCCATCATGTCTGTGGATAGTAGGCCATTTCAAGCTTGTGTCATTTAGAGGAAGCATTACCCAGTTATGATTTATTTACAAACAGGGCTCAGCTGTCTGCTCTGTTAGGACTCAGACAGGTTGAGAGGGAATAGAAGGGAAGAAATGAAGTGATTTTTATTGAAAAGAGTATGGAGCAATATTTTGTGAAAGATTATATCTCGCAACTACTGTTTGCAGTTTCATACCCTACTGTGACCACTTATATTTGTTCTTATTACTAGTTCATGTCTTCATATTTTTATAGTTGGCATCATGGTGTGCGACTTAAATTTTAGAATGCTGTGAAAGCTGCATATTGTAAAGCTCAAAGAAAATAAGGAATTAAGCTAGGTGTGGTGATACACAGTTGTAATCCCAGCATGCAGAAGGTAAGGCTGGAGGACCCCTGTGAGTTCGATGCCAGCCCAGAATATAGCTAGATCCTATCTCAAAACAAAAAATAAATAAAAAGAAAAAAAAAAGACTAAAAACAGGTATCTTAATTTTAGCATGTGTTTCTTGTCTATTTATGTTTTTCTTATTGTCCCTGAAGAAGTACAGAAATTAAGCAAATTTTGTAACATTAAGGGGTGAAGAAAGTTAAATGTATTGGGCTGATCTCAGGATGGCACTCAAGGTGCCTCTCCACCCCTTTAGAATGTATGTCTCACCTAAATCATGCTCAGCAGCAGTTGCAGTTTGGTTTTGTATCTTGAATTTTTCAGCTAGGGGGTAAAGATTCAACCTCTTTTTGTTTTTACCAGTTAAGGACCTAGAACCTGAATCTCTTGAAGTCTAGTCCAATATCTACAATACAGTTGAAAGTAGACGTTTTATTTTATTTTTAATTTTTTTTGTGGCACCGGGGATTGAACTCACAACCTCGCACCTGACAGACAGGCGCTTAAGCCACTGAGCCAAACTCCCGGCCCCCAGACATTTTATTGTTGATGAAGATGTACGAGTGCTTGTCACCCTTTAATGTTTTTATGCCTGTGACTTGAGCTTTCTTAATAGCATTTTCTTTTTAGAGACTCACACATCTGACCTTCTGGGTAAATTATTAGACTTTCTTTATCAAACTTCTCTTGGCTTATTATTTGTTATTAGGTCTATAGCGGATGCTCTTTAGGAAGAACATAAAATTACTTACGACTTTTCCAGAAGCCAAAGAATCTGTAGTTTACAAATCACCAGCTTGATGTTGTTTTCATCAGCTCTTTCTCTTTTTTCACATTTTGCTTTCTATTCCCCACCCCTTGTTTGATAGTGGATACATCTTTGATTTGGGTAAAATCTACAAATTTGGGGATGGGCAACAGATTTAATCTGGGCTCCTGGAATGTGATTCTTTGATTTAGGTTTGAAATTTTCATTTCTTAGTGGCAAAATGACATAATAGTAGTTACCTCACACCTCAATTAATTGGAAGTGTTACAGGTACTTTGATAATTTTTAAAGGTGGAGCTTACCTTTTCCCCCTTCTGCTTTAAACTAGGTTCCTATTTAGTAATGGGCTGTTGTAACTAATAGTTGCAGAGAAAAATTTTAGATTTTATAATTGAGCACTTAGTTAATTATCTAGCTGAAAGACTATTCAGCTCTACTGTGACCTTTTATGTGCCTTTATAAAAAGGTAAGCTACTTCATTTTCCTTGTTTATAAGTTTGGGATAATAGCCAGGCGTGGTGGCGCATGCCTTTAATCCCAGCACTTGGGAGGCTGAGGTAGGTGGAGTGTTGTGAGTTTGAGGCCCGCTTGGGCTACAATGCGAGCGCAAGGCGGGCTGAGCTATAGTGCGACCCTGCCTCAAAAAAACTAGGGCTGGGAGGTTGGCTCAGTGGCTTAAACGCCTGTCTGGCAGGCGTGAGGCTGTGAGTTCAATCCCCGGTGCCGGAAAAAAAAAAAAAAGTTTGGGATAATATCTTTTGCAGTTATAAGAGTTAAGTGAAATTTTATAACATAAATTTGATTAACACATAGACTGGAATGTGCTAGTAAAGTGTTGGATAATGTTATTGTTATTTATAATTTTTTATCCTTGAAATAATGTTGTCACATATTCAGAAGATTAGAAAATGGAGAAAACATTGATCCCAGCACTATAATGCAGGTGCTAGTTTATTTTGGGTGTCACTTTTAATTAGTTCTTCCCTTTTATAATTCATGTAGTTGTGACTATTACAAAGAATTTTGTCTTTTGCTTTGTTTTAATGTATTTTTTAAAATTCCATGTATGTGTGTGTAAGTATGTGTCATGGTATGTACAGTAGTCATTTAAAATAGCCTGGCAAAAGTCCATAGAGATTGAAAGCAGGGTTTTACTATTGAGCTACCATATCTCCACCACCCCCCACTTTTTTTTTTTTTGAGATAAGGTCTCAGAAAGTTGCTCAGGCTAGGCCAAAGCTTGTAGTTCTCCTACCTCATCCTTGCAACTTGCTGAGATTACAGGTGTGGGTCACCACACCCAGAAATTAACTAATTCTTTATTATTGTATATTTAGATTTTATCTTCATTATTATAAAAAATGGGCCAAGCCAGACATGGTGGTGCACACCTGTGATCCCAGCATTTGGGAGGCTGAGGCAGGAGGATCATTGCAAGTTGGAGACCAGCCTAGGCTGCAAAATGAGCTGAAACCCAGCTGGAAGTGCATAGTGAGACCCTGTCTCAAAAAGACAAGGGCCACTTTATTTCTTACTGAACTGCTGTCTGGTAAGACTTACGGAAGTCTATTTTTGACCTCTGGTTTCATCATTGATTGGAATCCAAAGTACAGTTGCATATCAATATTTTTTTTTGTATCATTACAAAGAAATATGACCCTTGACTCCCTACACAGATACAAAGGCAGGGAAATTGGGGAACAGATGGTATATACCAGCTTGTTCTCCAGTTAGTGTGGTGTTTTGCAATTAAAACATGAAGAAGCAATTCCCAGTTGTGAGCTCCACAGGGGGCAAATGCTATTTTGATTTTTCCTTCACTCTAAAGGATGAAGAAGATGGAAAATTACCCTGAAAAATAAGGGGGTACTTTATTTATTTATGTTAGGTTATATGTTTTTCATCATCTTAACATCAGTAGCATTCTTTTTTTTTTTTTTTTTTTTTTTATCAGTAGCATTCTTAATTTAACTCTTTTGTTAGGGAGTTAGCTTTCATTATAGTTTCCTCCAAGATCTTTGGGATAAAAGGTTAGATCCAATGGCTTCAGCCATGGTGAGCCTGCTGTATCAACTTCTGTGGTATTTGTATATACAGGAGGTAGTCACTGATTCGTTCTGTTGTAGATGGTCAAAGAAGAGAGTTAAGATCAACAAGCATGTACTGAATATATCAGACAGTCTAAAAAAGAGTAATAAGGAATTAAAAGCTTTGGTTCCACTTTTTTAGAGAAGCTCTTGACAATGTAGTGTTTATGATGTAAAAAGTCTGAATAATTAACATCACTTATAAGAACATGAAAGTTTATTTCTAGCCATGTATATTTCAATTTTGTGACAGTATCAATGGTAAATTTTGATATCAAGAAGATATCTGGTCTGCTTTAGTGAATATCTACACTTAATTTTAGCCAAAAGGCCAAGAAGCAATTCTAGTGAATATCTAGGAACATTTATTCTGGTAATTGAATTATTTTATAGACAACAAAGTTTTTGTAGTAGGCTCATGGCCACTTACATTTCAATGTAAGATTTGGCTTAAAAAAGTTTTTATAGTGTTCCTTGGAGAAATAGTTAATTCCACAGCTGGGTCAGTATAAATATAGGATCAGGTTGGAATATCCCATAGTATGAGAAAGTAAGGAATTGCTCAAAAAATGACATGTCAGAAAGACATGAAAGCTAGTCAAAGCCAAATCTGAGACAATATGAGTTTCAAAATGAAAGATGATCCAGTTGTGGTGTGCTGTAATCCCAGCACTTGGGAGACTGAGGCAGGAGGATTGCCATGAGTTTGAGACAGTCTGGACTTCATAGTGATTTCAAGGTCAGCAAGAAACTTTGTTTAAAAAAAGAGAAGAATGAAGATAATAATAAGGGCCAGGGCTTAGCTCAGCAGCACAAGCGCCTGCCTGGCAAGCACGAGGTCGTGAGTTTGATCCCTGGTACCAAAAAAAAAAAAAACAAACAAGTTTTATAAGCCTTTGAATAAAATGAATGAAATTATATAAAGGAGTATAGTAAAATTTTTTCCTTTTAGTGTAGCATGCCAGTGAATAAATCCAGAAAGCATAAAGTTAGAAAAAAATCTCCATTTTGCAGTCATCATACTAATTTGTGGAAGAATCAACAATGAAAAATTTAAGAAACAGGATATTGACTAAAGGTGTAACTCAGTGGTAGAGTGAATGCTTAGCATATGGGAGTCCTGAATCTCATCCCCAGCACACACACACAAAGAAAATAAAATATTTACATGGTTTCAAAGTATCTCTCTTCAGATTACATATAATTAAAAAGGGAACCGTGGGAAATTTAGAGTAGAGAATCCAGAGAGCCACCACCTTGCCCACGTGATCATCTTCTGATGTGATGCACCTGGAAGATACAGTAGCACTTCTGTGTTACTCATGGCAAAATTGTGTGTCCAAAATCTAACTTTGTAGAAACTTCATGCAGACCAAATTGAGGGAAACTTAAAAAACTATTCTTCAAAAATATTAGAGTTATGCCGTGCGTGGTGGGCCCCACCCATAATCCCAGCACTTGGGCGACTGAGGCAGGCAGATCATCGTGAGTTCGAGACCAGCCTGGGCTACAAAGTGAGTTCAAAAACCGCTCAGACTGCATATTGAGAAACTGTCTCAAAAGAGAAAAAAAAAGCCGGGTGTGGTGGCGCACGCCTTTAATCCCAGCACTCGGGAGGCTGAGGTAGGCGGAGCGTTGTGAGTTCGAGGCCGGCTTGGGCTACAACTCGAGTGTAAGACCGGCCTGAGCTACATAGTGTGACCCTGCCTCAAAAAACCAGGGCCAGGAGTTTGGTTCAGTGCCTTAAGCACCTGCCCTGGCAGGCGCAAGGCTGTAAGTTCAATCCCTGGTGCCGCAAAAAAAAAAAAAGAGAAAAAAAAAAAGTCATGAAAGTAAAGGAAGACGAAGGAAAGCTAAGAATGGTGGTACTTATCTGTAATCCCAGGACTTGGGAGACTGAGGCAGGAGGTCATCCTGGACTGCATAATAAGTTCAAGGCCAGCCTGAACTACATAGTGAGACACTGTCTCAAAAAACAAAACTAGAGCGCAAGGCCGGCCTGAGCTACATAGTGCGACCCTGCCTCAAAAAAAAAAAAACAAAAAAACAAAAAACAAAACTAAAGAAAGACACAAAGGAACTATACCAGATAGAGGGAGACTGAAGAGACAAATATGTTTATTGAGTTGCACAATCCTAGAGTGGATCTTGCATGAGGGTAAAAAATAAAGATGTTTGGAATATGGAGTATATGAATATTACATTTTTCTCAATTGGCCAATTCTGTGGTTACCAAAAGAACACCCTTGCCTGTAAAATGTACATGCCGAAACTTTAGGGCTGAAGGGGTGAGGTGATACCTGCTGCTAACTTTCAATTTAAGAAAACACGTAAAACAAGTAAATGGGGGAACATGTTAATTGGTGTATCTGGGTGAAGCGTATCCTGGAGTCTTTGGCACTAATCTTAGAACTCTTCTTGTGGGTTTGAAATTATTTCAAAATAATTTTTCTTGAAACCTACCATCTCAAAGGAATTCCTAAATACTTTAATGAGTAGAGTGCTCCTCTCATCATTAAAATAGTGTAATGGGTTCGGAATCTCTTGGGTAACGAGGGCTGCTTTTTGCTCCTTTCCCTACTTGCATTTTGATGAGCTGTCACAAGATGCCTGCTGAGAGTAGTGAGGATCTGGTAGGTAAGCACTGTTAAATACAAAGCTAAATAAAACAGGGTTCTTAACATATCCAGTGACTTCTGTTTTTTGAGGAAGAAATATAACTTGGAGAAAACAGTAAGCATCTTGACTAAATTAAATCATTAAAAATCTGCAGTGCAGTTCAATTTTGAGGTTAGGTTAAAAGAAATAACCCTTAAATTTACAGCACGAGAGCTGGGCGTGGTGGCGCATGCCTTTAATCCCAGCACTTGGGAGGCTGAGGTAGGTGGAACATTGTGAGTTCGAGGCTGGCTTGGGCTACAACATGAGCGAAGTCGGCCTGAACTGCATAGTTGGACCCTGTCTCAAAAAACTAGGTGCGGGAGTTTGGCTCAGTGGCTTACACACCTGCCTGACAGGCGTGAGGTTGTGAGTTTGATCCCCGGTGCCACCAAAAAAAAAAGTTTATAGAATGTGTCAGTGACATATTTAACTATTACTAACCTTACTTACCTAAATATTTGGTTTCCTTTATCTACTTCATTTTTTAAAGGCCATTTCTTGACTTCTGGTGGCTCTGATCTTTTTTGGTACCGGGGTTCGAACTCACAACCTTGTGCCTACCAGGCAGGCACTTACGCCACTGAGCTAATTCCCCAGCCTGGTGGCTCTGATCTTAATCTGTTCAGGAACACTAGTTTTAAAAAATTTATTAGTGTGCTTGCAGTACATAAGTATTTTCCTCATGGGAAATTGGTACATGTATATAACATTTTAATTCATTTTCATTCCCTTCCCCCCTTCCCCTCCTTCCAGCCCTTGATCCCCTTCCCATTTGCAGAAGATGTAATTCCTGCTTCCTATTATCTGTTTTGCTTTGTTTTTTTGTACTAGGGATTGAATTCATGACCTTGTGTTAACCAGGCAAGCACTTGCACCGATGAGCTGAATCCCTGGCCCCTTCGTTTTGTTTTTTGGGATAGGGTCTTGCTTTGTGGTTCAGGCTTTCCCTGAACTCACTGTGTAGCCCAGGCAGGCCTTGAACGCACGACAATCCTCCTGTCTCAGCTTCCTGGTTCCTGGGGTGACAGCTGTGCACCACTGTGCATGGCTCCATTATCTGTTTTTTTATTCTACTTCTGCTTTTTTTTTTCTTTTGTGCCAGGAATCTAACTCAGAACCTTATGCTTGCCAGGCAGGTGCTGTGCTGCTGAGCTATATCCCTGGCTTGCTCTTTTATTTATTTTATTTTCAGTTTCTTATGTAAGTGAAACCATGCAATATTTAGGCTTCTGTGTCTGATTTATTTCACTTAGCATTATAGTCTCAAGGTCATCTATTTACCTACAGATGACTCAAATTTATTCTTTTTTTTCACTTCACATTTTTATTTTAACTTTTTTTTAAATCCATTTTATTCAAACATAAAAAGAAAGAAAAAAAAGCAGAAGAAAAAACTATGTAAAATTTCAGGCTGGACATTTAGCTCAGTGGCTTAAGCACTTGCCTGGCAGGCACAAGGTTGTGAGTTCAATCCCTGGTACCAAAAAAAAAAAAAAAAAAAAACATTTCAGAGCACATCAATCAGGGGCAACAATGGTACATACATTGCGCATCCCCAAATCATTCACCCAGAGCACAAGACATCTGCCTTCAGTTGTCTGAACAATATCAGTCCAAATCTTTCTCTTCAGTGAACTCAGAGAAATCAGTAGTGTAACTATCATAATTATTTTTATATACATATTCATACACATACATACGTTTTTTCTTTCAGTTTGTCACACTAATGAAACAATATGTCGTTTACATGTGTATCTTATTTATTTCACTAGTGAGTATGTTCTCAAGGTGCATCCATTTACCTGTAAGTGTCCAGTTTATCATTCTTTATGGCTGAGTAGTACTCCATTGTATAAAAACACATCTTTTTTATCTGTCGCTCAGTTGATGGGTATTTAGGTTGTTTCCAAGATCTGGCTATTATAAACTGTGCTGCTATAAACGTGGGTATGCATGTATCGTTGTGGTATGATGTTTTTAATTCTTTTAGGAAAATCCCCAGAAGGGGAATAATTGTTGAATGGGACCTTCAGTCTTAGTTTTTGGAGGAATCTCCACACTGATTTCTACAGTTGTTGCACCAGTCTGCATTCCCACCAACAATGGAGAAGGGTTCCTTTTTCCCTGCAGCCTCTCCAGCATTTGTTATAGGTTGATTTCTTGATACTAGCCATTCTTTCTGGGGTGAGGTGGAATCTCAGTGTTGTTTTAATTTGCATCTCTTGAACTACCAGTGATGTTGAACATTTTTTCACATATTTATTTGCTGTTTGTATTTCTTCACCTGAGAAGTGTGTATTCATCTCAGATGCCCATTTTTGGACTGGGTCTTTAAATCTTCGAGAACTAACTTTTTTGAGGTTTTTATACGTTCTTGATAGTAATCCTTTGTCTGAGGAACAGCCGGCAAACATTTTCTTCCACATTGTGGGTTGTCTCTTCACTCTGTTGGTGGTTTCTCTTGCTGTGCAAAAGCTTTTCAGTATGGTGAAATCCCAGTTGTTGATTCTTTTTTTTTTTTTTTTTTTTTTTTTTTGTGGCACCAGGGATCTAACTCACAACCTTGTGCCTGCCAAACAGGTGCATAAGCCACTGAGCCAATGTCCCAGCCCTAGTTTTTTGAGGCAGGGTCACATGATATAGTTCAGGCTGGCCTTGCGCTCACGTTGTAGCTCAAACTGGCCTCAAACTCACAAGGCTCCGCCTACCTCAGCCTCCTGAGTGCTGGAATTAAGGGTGTGTGCCACCATGCCCTGCTCCCAGTTGTTGATTCTTTGTGATAGTTCCTGTGCCATTTGGGTTTTGTTCATAAAGTCTTTGTCTACACCAATGTCTTCAAGAGTTTTACTTATTCTATCTTCCAGCAGATTTAATGTTTCTGTTTTAATATTATGATCTTAGATCCATTCTGATTTTAGCTTAGTACATGATGAAAGATAGGGGTCCAGTTTTAGTCTTCAGCTTGTGTAGAGCCAGTTTTTCCAGCACCATTTGTTAAAGAGACTGTCTTTCTTCCCAGTGAATGTGTTTGGCATCTTTGTCAAAGATAAGGTGGCTTGCCAGGCATGGTGGTGCACTCCTGTAATCCCAGCACTTGGGAGGCTAAGGCACGAGGGTCACTGCAAATTTGAGGCCTACGTGGGCTACAAAGTGAGCTCAAGGCCAGCCTGAACTGCACAGTGAGACCTTGTCACAAAAAGACAAAATAAATAAATAAAATAAAAACTAAAAAAAGGTGGCGTAGTGTGTCTGCAGATGTTTCTGCATCTTCCAATCTATTCTATTGATCTTTGGGTCTGTTTTTCTGCCAGTACCACACTGTTTTTAACATAGTAGCTTATAGTAAAATTTCAAGTCAGAGATTGTGATGCCCCCTGTCTTGTCTTTGCTGCCTAGGATTGCCTTTGCTATTCTAAGTCTCATCTGGTTCTAGATGAATTTTAGAATTGTTTTCTCTAATTCTGTGAGATATGCTATTGGAATTTTGATTGGGATTGCATTGAATCTATGTAACAGTTTTGGAAGTATGGCCATTTTCACTATATTGGGTCTTCCTACCCAAGAGCATGGGCTATCTCTCCATTTTCTAATATCCTCTTCAATCTCCTTTTTCAGAGTACTGTAGTTTTCAGTGTAGAGGTCATTTATATCCTTTGTTAAGTTGATTTCTAGGTATTTCTTTTTTTTTTTTTTTTTTTTTTTTTTTTTTTTTTTTTTTTTTTTTTTTTTTTTTTTTTTTTTTTTTTTTTTTTTTTTTTTTTTTTTTTTTTTTTTTTTTTTTTTTTTTGGATGCTATTGTAAAAGATATTGTTTCTTGGATTTCTCTCTCAGTGAGTTTGTTATTCGCGTAAAAGAAGGCTATTAACTTTTGAGTGTTGGCTTTGTAACCAGCTATGTTACTGAATTTGCGTTATTAAATCTAGAAGTCTTTTGGTGGGGTTTTTGGAGTCTTCTAAGTAGAGTATCATGACATCTGCAAATAATGATAGTTTAACTTCTTTCTTTCATATCTTTATTCCTTTTATTTTTTTCTCTTATCTGATTGCTTCAGCTAAAGTTTCCCGGACTATTTTGAATAAGAGTGGAGACAGTGGACATCCTTGTCTTGTTGCTGATTTTAGAGTGAAGGCTTTCAGTTTTTGTCCATTTAATATGATGTTGACTGTTGGTTTGTCATAGATGGCTTTTATCAGATTGAGATAAAGACCACCTATTGCAATTTTCTGTAAGGTTTTTTTATCATGAATGGGTGCTGAACTTTGTCAAGCTTTTTCTTCTATTGAGATGATCATATGATTTTTGTCCTTGAATCTGTTAATATGGTGTATTACATTTATGGATTTACATATGTTGAAACATCCCTGAATCCCTGGGATGAATCCCACTTGATCATGGTATACAGTATTTTTGATGGTTTATGGCAGTTTGTTTGCCAGTATCTTATTGGGGTTTTTTGCGTCAATGTTCATTAGGGAGATTGGCCTGTAATTCTCTTCGGAATCAGAGTAATGCTTGCTTCTGGGAATGAATATGGGAGTATTGCTTCCCTTTCAATTTCATTAAAGAGTTTGAGAAGTAGTGGTGTTAGGTCCTTGCTAAATTTCTTGTAGAATTCAGCAGTGAATCCCTCAGGGCCTGAGCTTTTCTTTGTTGATAGGTTTTTAATTACATCTTCAGTTTCATTTATTGATACTGGGTTATTTAGGATTTTTATATCTTCTTGATTCAGCTTTGGTAATTCATATGTATCTAGGAATCTGTTCATTTCTTCTGTATTTTCCATCTTATTAGAATACAAGCTTTCAAACTAGGTATAGATGATTTTCTGGATTTCTTCTGGGTCTGTTGTGATTTTGCCCTTTTTATTCCTAATTGCATGAATTTGAATCTTTTCTTTCCTTTTTTTATAAGGTTGGCTAAGGGTTTGTTAATTTTATTTAATCTTTCAAAGAACCAACTCTTCGATTCATTGATTCTTTGTATTGTTTTATTAGTCTCCAGTGTATAAATTTCTGCTTCGATCTTTATAATTTCCTCCCTTGTATGGGCTTTTGGTTTAGCCTGCACTTCTTTTTTTAGAAGTTTGAGGTTCAACATTAAGTTGTTTATATGTGCTTGCTCTATTTTCCTGATACGGTTATTTACTGCAATAAATTTCCCTCTTAAGACTGCTTTCATTGTGTCCCACAAGTTCATATGGTTATCATTCAATTGTAAAAACTGTCTAATTTCTTCTTTAATTTCATCTGTGACCCACTGATTGTTCCGTAGGGCGCTATTTAATTTCCATGTGTTTATGAAGTTTTTGTGGTTTCCTTTGGTGTGGATTTCCCAGTTTCATTGCACTGTGGTCTGATAGTATGCATGGGATAATTTCAGTTCCTTTACATTTACATAAGCATGTTTTATGAGCCAGTATATGGTCTATTTTGGAGAATGTCCTCTGTGCAGCTGAGAAGAACGTGTAATCTGATGTTGTGGGGTGGAACACGCTAGAGACATCATCTAAGTCCAATGGCTCAGAAGTCTGATTTAGTTCTAATATTTCATTATTGATTTTTTAGCATGGCGTGGTGGCACACGCCTTTAACCCCAGCTGTCTGGAGGCTGAGGTAGGAGGAGCGTTGTGGGTTTGAGGCTGACTTGGGCTACAATGTGAGCGCAAGGCCGGCCTGAACTACATAGTGCAACCCTGTCTCAAAAAAATAGGGCTGGGAGTTTGGCTCAGTGGCTTAAGCGCCTGCCTGGCAGGTGCTAGGTTGTGAGTTTGATCCCTGGTGCCACACAAAACAAACAAACAAACAAAAAATTACTGATTTTTTTTTGTCTAGTTGATCTGCCTTTTTGTGACAGTGGGGTATTGAGGTCTCCTAATACAATTGTATTAGGGCTTATTTGATTTTTCATGTCCTTTAGTAATTGTTTTATATAGCTGGGTGAACTGGTATTTGTTGCATATATATTTATGATTGTTATTTCTTCCTCTTGGATTGTTCCCTTTACAAGGATGTAGTGACCTTTATCTCCCTTAGTCAGTCTTGGCTTGAAATTTACTTTGCTTTTTTTTGTTCTTTTTTCAGCACTGGGGATCGAGCTCACAGCCTCACGCCTGCCAGGCAGGTGCTTAAGCTGCTGAGCCAAACTCCCAGCCCTAGTTTTTTGAGGTAGGGTCGCACTATGTAGCTCAGGCTGGCCTTGTGCTCGCATTGTACCCCAAGCTAGCCTCGAACTCACAACGCTCCTCCTACCTCAGCCTCCCGAGTGCTGGGATTAAAGGCATGCACCACCACGCCCGGCTCTTGACATTTACTTTGTCTGCAAATAGAATAACTACCCCTGCTTTTTTCTGGATTCCTGTTTCGTGGAGTATTGTTTTTCATCCTTTGACTTTCAATCTGTGAATTTCTTTTTGAATTAAATGTGTTTCTTGTACAC
Source organism: Dasyprocta punctata (assembly GCA_004363535.1). Classification (NCBI taxonomy): domain Eukaryota; kingdom Metazoa; phylum Chordata; class Mammalia; order Rodentia; family Dasyproctidae; genus Dasyprocta; species Dasyprocta punctata. The sequence goes on along the minus strand of RJWM01007159.1, from coordinate 29,931 downwards.
AGCATATTGTTGGATCTTGCTTCTTGATCCATTCTGCCAGTCTGTGTCTTTTGACTGGTGAATTGATGGTTAATACTGATATATATTGACTTACCCTTGTCATGTTATTTTCCTGTTATTGGCTCATTTTTTTTTTCCTTGCCTCTAATTGTTTTCCTTTCCTGGTGAATTCCTTCTTTTGGGGTTCATGGAGCTATAGTCCTTATTATCTCTTTCTAGAGTGTCCTTGAGAACTTTTTATTTTTGGCAGCACCAGGGGTAGAACTCACAACCTCGCGCCTGCCAGGCAGGTGCTTTAGCCACTGAGCCAAACTCCCGGCTCTGGTTTTTTGAGGCAGGGTCTCACTATGTAGCTCAGGCCAGCCTTGTGCTCACATTGTAGCACAAACTGGCCTCGAACTCACAACGCTCCTCCTACCTCAGCCTCCCAAGTGCTGGGATTAAAGGCGTGTGCCACCATGCCTGGCTGACCTTCAGAACATTTTGGAGAGCTGGTTTGGCAGTCATAAATTTCCTCAGATGTTCTTTGTCATGGAAGTATCTTATTTCCCCATCAATTTTGAAAGATAGTTTTGCAGAATACAACAATCTGTGTTGAAAATTGTTTTCCTTTAGAACTTAGAGTACTTCACTCCAAGCTCTCCTTGACTTGAGAGTTTGTGCTGAGAAATCAGCTGTGATTCTGATGGGCTTTCCTTTATAGGTGATTTGTTTCTTTTCCATAACAGCTTTTAAGATTCTGTTCATGTGTTGAATTTCTGGAATCTTGACTATGATATGCCTCGATGTAGATTTTTTTTTTTTTTGATCATTGCTAATTGGAGTTCTGTATGCCTCAGTTATTTGTATGTCAAATTCTTTTCCTCTGCCAGGAAAGTTTTCTGTCATGATGTCTGTGAACATGTCTTTAATGTCATTTGTGGTGTCTTTAATGTCATTTGTGGTGTCTCCTGCTTGTTCATTGACTCCAATTAATCTTAAGTTATTCTTCTTTATCTTTTCTAGCAGCTGCTGGATTGATTTCTCTTGGTCCCTTGCTAGTTTTGAGAAATCTTTCTTTTCCTGGTCGCTAACTGCAAGCCTCTCTTCAGTATCTAAGATCCTGTCCTTGCATTAGGCTCATCTACTTTCAATGGAGTTTTTATTCTCCTGAATATCTGCTTGAATCTGCTTTATGGAGTCCATTTGTTTCCTATGCTGTGCTTCCATAATTTGCTTAAGCTCATCTATTTTTTTCTGTGTCTGCTCTAACATTGTTAAGCATGGTGTGTATTTTGGTAATCTCTGTAGTAATTTGAAAGATTATTTCTGATTTCATTTTTCCAGAGCCTCATTCAATTGCTTTGTTGTTACTACTTCAAAGAGACCTGGTGGGGTGTCTTTGGATTGTCCCACCTCATTGCCCCCTGGGTTTGCCTTTGGTGAACTGGATGTCTGGTCTTGCGTCTTGTTTAAGTGTCTTCTCATTTCTTTTCTTTTTTAGTTTAATTCCTGGGGTGATGTTTATAAGTTGCCTATGGTGGGTTGCTTTATTTGGTATTTAGGACACTTAGGTGATGATTACTTCTCTGAGGTATTTTCCAGGTGTAACTGGATTTTGGGTTTTGAGTCTGTTGAAAGATCTTACCTCTTCAGTTTGTTGGAGATGAGAAGTTGTTGCTCCTTTGGCCTAGTCCCTGGTTCTTGGGCACTGTGCCACAGTATTTTCTCTGACCCTTAGTTAATATCAGTCATGGATTATCAGGGCCAACAGCTGTTTAGAACAATTATGTCAGTTTTGGCTGTAGTGCTACCAGTAGCATCAAACACAGCCTATAAAACAACAAACTGAGCTAACCCTTAATTTGCAACTTTTAACCATATGAACTAGATTTGTGATGATATAACAAAATGTAAAACAAACCAGATAATTATATGCAATATGTAAGTCTGTAATGTGTCAATTTGTCCTTTAGGGGTTAAAATTTAAAATGGATTAACGAGAAAATAGAGAGGTGGGAAAAGAGAGATTACAAGTAAGGTTAGAGGACAAAGATGGGTCCCACCAACTTGGGGAAACTGGTGCAGAAGATTGAAGGAGTAGAGAGGTAGTAGAGGTAAAAGGTAGAACAGAACAGAACCACACCCACAAAGAGGTTAGGAACCACTCTCACACTCATTAAAAAAAAAAAAGAGAAAGAGAAAGAGAAAAACAAACTGAATAAAGAAGAACAAACACACAACAAAAGAAAGAAAACCCAAAAAACAAATGGTCCACTTCCAGGATTCTCTCTGGGTTCTCTAGTAGACAGCCTGTGGAGACAGAGTGCCGAATCGTACCACTGTATCCCCACAAGCCAGCAGTTGCTTTATGGCGGAGTAGTAGATAACCTTAGCAGGCCTGCCCTGAGACCAGACTCATTGGGCTTGCTGCAATATAAGCAGTTTCCACGGGTCTGCGTCCAGCTAGGAGATGCTGGAGGAAGCCAGCAGCAGTTCTGGTTCTAGGCTTATCCGGCCCATCTCTAAAGTGGCTCCTGGCCAATCACTCTCTCCCATGGGAGGACTGAGTCCTCTGCAGCCACCACCAGCCAGTGCAGTCCTCCACGTCTGCTGCTCTCTTCCACTTCTGCCTCCCTTTGCAGAGGCCTACGGGGTCACCAGCTGCCACCATGAGCATGACCATGCATCCCCAGGTTCCAGTAGCTCTTCTTGTGCAGTGAGTCCCACTCTGGGCAAAGGCACCATCAGCTACTGGTGCCTTCTTTGTTGGAGTTTTTCTTTTTACTCTCTCTGTATTCTTCAATTTACACTTCAGATTCTTCCTGGGTCCAGGGGACCCATTTTCTTCCTTCTAGTCTTCCTCATGATGCTATATTGCATCATCTGGATGGTAACTCAGAGAGGCTGGTTTCTCTGCTGCTTACTGTTCCACCATCTTCTTGGAAGTCTCCAAATTTATCCTTCTTTATGGCAGAGTAGTATTACATTGTGTATAAATCCATTTTTTAAAAATTCATTCACTGTTGGACATACAGGCCACTTGTAGGATTTGGCCTAATTGTGTTGCTGTGAATACATGGGAATGCATGCATCATTGTAATACGATGTTTTTAAGCCTTTTAGGAAAAAAGGGAAGTAGCTAGGTTGAATGGAATTTATAGTTTTAGTTTTTTGAGGACTGTCTGTATAAATTTCCATAGTGGGTTCTGCTAGTTTACATTTCTACCAGAAATGTATAAGGGTTCCTTTTTCTTCACAGCTTTACTAGATTTATTGAATATGATACTGCCGTTCTTTCTGGGATAATATGGAATCTCAATGTTTTAATTTGCCTTTCTTTTTGTTTTTTTGGTTTGTTTCTGAGACAGGATCTTGCTTGTAGCACAGACTGACTTTGATTTTATTTATGTAGTCTGGGCTGTCCTCGAACTCATGGCAGTCCTCCTACCTGGGATTACAGGCATACACCACCATACCAGGCATAATTTACCTTTCCTTAATGGCCAGAGACATTGAGCATTTTTTCATGTATTTATTGGCCATTTGTATTTGTTCTGAGAAGTGTCTGTTCATTTCAGTTGCTCATTTTTTGATTGGTTCTTTTTTTGTTGGTTTTTGCTGTAGCAGGAATCGAACTCGCAACCTCACGCCTGCCAGACAGGTGCTTAAGCCACTGAGCCAAACTCCCAGCCCTAGTTTTTTTGAGGCAGGGTTGCACTATGTAGCTCAGGTCGGCCTTGTGCTTGCGTTGTGGCCCAAGCAGGCCTCGAACTCACAACGCTCTTCCTACCTCAGCCTCCTGAGTGCTGGGATTACAGGCGGGCGCGCCACCACGCCCAGCTTTGATTGGTTCTTTTATGGGGGGGCCTAATTCTTTTGAATTCTTTATATAGTCTGGATATTAGCCTCTGTCCAAGGAATAGCTGACAATACCTTTTCCCGTTGTGTATGCTGCCTTTTCACTCTGTTGGTTGTTTCCTTTGCTGTGTAAAAGTTTTAATTTGATATCCCATTTGTTGATTGTTTATGTTATTTCTTTTCAATTGATATTCTGTTCAGAAAGTCTTTGCCTACTCCTACATCATTAAGAATTTTACCTATTTTATCTTGCAGCAGATTGTTTTAATATTTAGATCTTTAACCTATTTTTATTTTAATTTAATTTATGGTGAGAGATATGAATCTAGATTCAATCTTTTGCATGTGTATAGCCAGTTTCAGGAATGTTAGTGTAAAAGGCAAGATGTTAATTAACCCAAGCAAGAATCAGCAAAGTGATCTCTTTATATGTTGTCCAGGATGCTCCCAGACTCCTGGGCTCATATGATCTTCCTGCCTCAGCCTCACTAGTAGGTGGAGTTGTAGACACATGCCACCATGCTTGGTTCTTTTGTTGTTTTGTTTTGTTTTCAGAACTGGGGATTAAACCCAAGGCAATGCCTGTGCTTAGGCATGTGCTCTACCACGGAGCTACCCTGCCATCTTCCATTGGTTCAATTTTGAAATATACAGTGCATTATTACTACTGACTCTACTCAACCTTACTATGTAGGTCACTAGAACTTGTTCTTCGTGAAACTTTGTACCCTTCACCAATATCTTTCCTTCCTCTCTCCTTTTAAGGATTTTTATATCTCTGTTCCTGAAGACTACTTACTAGTCCTTAGTGTTTTTTTAGTGTCTTTGTCAGAGTAATGTTAGTCTTATGGAATGAATTAGAAAGTATTTGCTCCTCTTAAAGTTTTTGGACTAACTCATATAGACTCAGTGTTATTTCTTCCTTAAATGTTTACCAGAATTCACCAGTGAAATGGCTTGGTCTGGAAAGGTTTTTAATATAAATTTAATTTCTTCAGTTGACATAGAACTGTTTGCCTGTTCTTTCTGCATAAGTTTTTTTTTTTTGGTACCGGGTATGAACCTCACAACTTCGTACCTGCCAGGCAGGCGCTTAGTCCACTAAACTAAATCCTCGGCCCTATTTTTTGAGACAGGGTCTCACTGTGCAGTTCAGGCTGGCCTTGAATTCACTTTGTAGCCCAGGCTAGCCTCAAACTCACAACAATCCTCCTGCCTCAGCCTCCCAAGTGCTGGGATTAAAGGCGGGCACCACCATGCTCGGCTCTGGTAATATTTTTCAAATAATTTCTTTCATTTAGTTGTGAAATTTATTGGTAAAAGTTGTTTGTATTTTCTTCTTACCCTTTTAATGTCTGTAGGATCTGTGATGATGTCCCCTCCTCAGATATTGATAATCCGTATTCTCCCCACAATTGATTGAACTCAGAGCCTTCACACCGAGCTATATCCCCAGGCCCTCTTTTTTTATTTTTTATTTTGAAAAATGGTCTCATTAAGTTGCTAAGTTGTGTGGGCTGGGCTCAAACTAGCAATCATCCTGCCTCAGCCTCCCAGGTTTCTTTTTTTCTTGAGTTAATTTTTTTTTTTTAAACTGGACACAGTGGTACATGACTGTAATCCCAGCAATTGAGAGGCTGAAGCAGGAAGATCTCTAAGTATGAGGCTAGCCTGGGCTATATAATAGGAAAACTTTGTCTCAATGTTTTCAAAAAAATTTTCTTATAGCTAGGAGTTATGGTGCACACCTGTAATCCCAGCACTTGGGAGACTGAGGCAGAAGGATCACTGTGAGTTTAAGGCTAACGTGGGCTATGTAGAGAGTTCAAGGACAACCTAAAATACATAGTGAGACCCTGTCTCAAAAAATTCTTTTTTTTATATTTCTTGGTTTCATTTTTCTCCATTACTTTTGTTTTGTCTTTCATTGGTTTCCGTTCTGTGTTTGTTTATTATTTCCTTTGTTCTTGCTTGGGTTTGATTTGTTCTTGTTAATTTGCTTTGCATATCCCAACTGCCTCAGCTTTTTAAAATTCTGATCTCATTCGCATTAACTTAGGAAGACTTCAGAGTTGTGTTTGAGTTTCTTTTCTTTGCACTGGAAATGCTGGAAATTCTCTTTAAGCAGTAAACTTTGAAATTGTAGGAATCACCTTTTTTCTTTCTGAGATTATAGTTCTATGCTACCAGTTGCCCACTGTCTGAAAAATGATTGTTTCATATATTTTATTCTGTTTCCTAGTTGTTTATGGTAGAAGGGTGATTCCTGAACAAGTTAATCCTTCACTGGCTGAAGCAGAATCCCTATGTAAATTTTATATTTTGCAAACTTTAAAATAATCTGAAGAAGCAAATTTTGTTCCTTTAACTTCCAGCAGTTAAACTCATCTTCTCTGCACTCATTTTGCTGGATTTGTGTTTACTGTAGAATAAATTGATTTTATTATCTCTTCAAAGTATAATAAAATCATTTGCAAATCAGGACACAATACTAGTATAGGCAGATTTTTTTACAGATTCTTTTAGTAAGGTACAGGAAGTGTTTGTACATTTTTTGGTGGTGGTTGTTGTCATTTATTAACTAACTTCTATCCCAAAGCTAAATGGCCTTCATTCTGAGGATGACAGATAAGACCTGTCTCCTTTACTCTTTCCATATATTTGCAGCCCTGGAGGATTGGCCAGACTAAATGGAATTTTGTTTTTCCAAGTTGCTTTGGGCTTGTTTTCTATTACTAGATTCAGTCTTTGTCTGACTACATTATATATAGTTCTTGTTATTATCATTTGTGATTTAACTCTATTTGTTTGCTACTGTTCTCATTTTGTTCACTTGAGTGATACTAATTTAAACTTTTTAAAGAGAGGGTATCACTAAATTGCTGGGGCTTGAATTTGATACTCCTACCTCAGCCTCGCATAGCGCAGAGATTACAGGTGTTCACCATTATGTCTAGCGGACTGAGTAAAGCTGTTTTGAAATATCACCACATAAAGGATTCATTTGCCTGATTTCTTTCCTAGGTGGTACAGCTGCATGCTGGGAAAGAAATGCAGCCTGGCTCCTCTGAAGGAAGAGCTTCGCATTCAAGGGGTAAGACTTGGTCATTATCGCTTTGTCATGGTGACTTATTTTTGCTTTTTGTGTTTTTTTTATTTTGTTTTTGTTTTTTGAGACAGGGTTTCACTATGTAGTTCAGGCTAGCCTTGAATTCATTGTGTAGCCCAGGCGGGCCCCAAACTTGTGGCAGTCCCTCCTACCTTAGCCACCTGAGTGCTGGAATTACAGGCATGTGACACCATGCCCAGCTGATGTGATAACTTTTGATAACAATTTGAGTATAAAATTTTTCTTTATACCTCAAAATTCTGAATATAGTGTTTGGTTTGATGTTTCATTTTTGTACTGTTTTTCTTTTTTAAAAAAATTCTGTGTTAGAGGCCCTGGGTTCAATTCCCAGCATCTCACACACATGCCAAAAAAAAAAATTCTGTAGCTGGTCTTGGTGGCACACTCTTGTAAATCTCAGCACTCAGGAGGCTGAGGCAGACGTATTGCCTCGAGTTTGAGGCCAGCCTGGGCTGCGTAATGAGTTCAAGGCCAGCCTGAACTACATAGCATAGAGAGACCCTGTCTCAAACAAACAAACCTGTAATTTTAGGGCTAGGAGGGACTCTTTATGTTATTAAGACATATAAAAATTGTAACAGAAAGAACGGGAAGAAACAGGATGAGTAGAATGTGAGAGAGAAACTAGAAATCAAAAATCATGATGTCCGCCAGGTGTGGTGGCACACACCTGTAATCCAACACGTGGAAGGTCAGGTCAGGAAGATTTCTGTGAGTTTCAGGCCAGTCTGGGCTACACAGTTCAAGGCCAACCTGGACTATATACCATAGTGAGACCTTGTGTCAAAAAAACAAAAACAGAACAAAACAACTCCCAGAATTGTGATGTCTGCCACAGACCTCACATTTGACTTTTCATAAATACAGAAGCTAAAGGTTAGAGAGGTTAAGGGTCTTGCTCTAGGCCATACAGCTAGTATAAAATCAGCTAGAAACACAACACTGCTGTAGTCCAGTACACTTCCCAACAGACTAACTCTCCATACCATTTGCCCCATGATCCTATTTTTTTTTTTTTTTTTTTTTTGTACTGGGGAGCGAACTTATGACCTTGCACTTGCCAGACAGGCACATATACCACTGAGCTAAATCCCTGGCCCATGATCCTATTTTAAAAGACAAATTGAAAATGAATCCTACACCACTTTCCTCCCAGTGTGTGGTGTTTGGCACGAGTAGACATTGCCTTTCAGTGGAGAGGATCAGTGGAAGATACCAAGTTTGTGTTTGTCTTTTTATGTCTCTGTCTCTCTCTCTCTCTTTGTTTTTTGTTTTTTGTTTTTTTTTTGGTACTAGGAATTGAACTCAGGATCTCGTGCTTACCAGGCAGGTTCTGTGCCACTGAGTTATATCCCCAGCCCTGTGTCTGTCTCTGTCTCTGTGTCTGTCTGTTTCTATGTCTCTCTGTCTGTCTCTGCCCCTCTGTCTCTCTCTGTCTCTCTCTCAGGTTCTCTACCACTGAGCAGAAACCAAGTTTCTGATCACTGTTTTGTTTTACACATTCTACTCATCCTGTTTACCAAACACTATTTCTTGGTAAGATTGTAAAAGCAACAAAGTGGTTCATTTTTCTTTCCTAAAATGTGATAGATTCCATAGCTGTGTAGATCCAGGCTTTGGTTGGCTCTCTTTATTAAAAAGGAAGACAAAAACAAGTTGAATCATTTTATAAATGATTCTCCAAGCGTGAGGTCGTGAGTTTGATCCCCGGTACCAAAACAAATAAATAAATGATTCTCCAAAGAGCAGTTTTAGGTATTTCCTCTGTTTGAACTTTTGAGTTAGATTTATAAATTCTCTTTAATGTTTTATAGGAGGAAAAATTTTTATTGAAAGATTTTTTCATTGATTATTAAACAGCTATGTGTAACTGCTTTTTAGATAATACTGTTTAATTAAAAAGGGCTAACAGATAATTTAACAAGAGCCAGTAGCCAGAAATATCAACATGATTTCAGTTTAATGAGATACTGTATTTGTTGGTTTCAGGTTCCTAAAGTCACCTTCACTGAGTTCTGTCAAGGTCGGACAATGAGATGGGCTTTAGCTTGGAGTTTTTATGATGATGTCACAGTACCAGTAAGTAGAGCCTTTGCCTTGGCTTCTTTGAATGGCAGCAAATGTTGGGTTTTATGAGGTCACAAATGAACTAAATCTGTATTGTTCCATTTCCCAGAGGTTTGTGCTCAAGTGGAGGGTTGTAAATAAGACACAGGGAGCTGGGCATGGTGGCACACACCTTTAATCCCAGCACTCAGGAGGCTGAGGCAGAAGGATTGTTGTGAGTTCAAGACCAACCTGGGCTACAAAGTGAGTTCAAGGCCAGCCTGAACTGCATAGTGAGACCCTGTCTCAGAAAAATAGGGCAGGAGATTTAGCTCAAGTGGCCTAAAGTGCAGTGGCCTGGCAGGCACAAGGTTATGAGTTCAATCCTTGGTACCAAAAAAAAAAAAAAAAGACACGGAGCAGGGGATATAGCTCAGCAGCATAGGTGCCTACCTGGCAAGCACAAGGTCTTGAGTTCAAGTCCCAGTGGAAAGAAGAAAAAAAAGTCAAGTTCTGTAAATGATAAAATAGACAGATGAACATACTACTGGTTGCCAGGAACAAGAATGGAAAGCTAGGGAGTAAATAAAACACAATCCTGGAAGACTGACCGTGATGGTAGTGGAGCTTTCTTTTCTGGATTTGTGGAACACATTGCTTCTTGTTTAGCAGATAGAAATGCATCTTTGCCCCCCCTATAAGCAACCTGCTGGTTCGGAGGTCTGACTAAATTGATAGCAACTAAGGAACATTAAGCAACTAAATGCTAGTATTGTTTCATAGATTTTGCAGGCCTCCAGTCGGTCGGCAACCTGAGCATCTCTTTGGAAGATGACAGCAGGCAATGTAGCAAATATGGAGGATTCTCTTCTGTCTTGTCTCACTGTTTTGCTTTACGCTGATCATTATTTATTTATTGATTGATTTTTGCTTTATTTAATATTCTGTTTTTATTGGTTTTATTCTGTTTTGTTTTTGGTTCAGTTCTACTATACCTGGTGGAATGGTCAGCTATTCTGAAGATAACAAGATATACCATAGTAGCTATTGTATTCACATTATCTTTCTTCGAAGTTCTGTACCAGTTCTACTGCTTTGTTTTGATTGACTTTGTTCTGTTATATTTCACTATCTTTAAAATAAAATAAAATTAAAAAAAAATACACCAAGCCGGGCGTGGTGGCACACGCCTTTAATCCCAGCACTCGGGAGGCTGAGGTAGGCGGAGCGTTGTGAGTTCGAGGCCGGCTTGGGCTACAATTCGAGCACAAGGCCAGTCTGAGCTACATAGTGCGACCCTGCCTCAAAAAAAAAACTAGGGCCGGGAGTTTGGCTCAGTGCCTTAAGCGCCTGCTCTGGCAGGTGCGAGGTTGTGAGTTCAATCCCCGGTGCCGCAAAAAAAAAAAAAAAAAAAAAAAAAAAAAAAAAAACCAAAAAAAAAAGAAAAGAAAAGAAATGCATCTTTATGTGTGTGTGTGTGTACCAGGAATCGAACTCAGGACCTCGCACTTGATAGGCAGGTGCTGTGCCACTGAGCTATATCCTCGGCCCTAGAAATACATCTTTTAGGAATTAGAAATGTCAGTATTTCTTTTCTGGATTTGTGGAACACAGTGATTCTTGTTTAGCAGATAGAAATGCATCTTTGTGTTTGTGTGTGTGTGTGTGCACCAGGAATTGAACTCAGGACCTTGTACTTGCTAAGCAGGTGCTGCGCAACTGAGCTATATCCCCAGCCCTAGAAATACATCTTTTAGGAATTAGAAATGCCAGTAATGTGGCCTGTAGCAGTGCTTTGCAGGTGTAATTATTCTACTGGATATTCCTCAGGAATTGAAAGTAAAGTCTGTTTCTTTTTCTTTACCACTGCTGCTTTCCTCTCAGTAGTCTGTTTAGGTTCCTGGTTTAGAAGTTTTGGGTCTCTGTCTGTCTGCCTACCTCTGTCTCTCTCCCTCTCTCCAGTGGGGACTGAGCCCAGGTCTGCACACATGGTAGGGCAAATACCCTACCCATTGAGTTGTATCCCCAAATCACTACAGTTGCAGTTTTTTGATGTGTTAACACTTAAGGATCATTCTAGTGGAGGGTTCTTTTTTGCCTTTAAGATTAGCACTAGAATATTGACCAGTTTTAAAGGTGAATGATAGAGCATTAGCCTATTCTCTTTGCTTTATATGCTTGAATAAAAAAGTTTAAAAAAATGATTTGTTCACAAGCATCTTTCTGTCTTCCATGCGATTATATATAAAGGAAAACCACCTCTGAGCCAGCCAGGCTGAACGGTTTTCTGGACTGTGCTAGGAAATGGTAAGAGAACAGCGTCTCTGTTCTCACATTTCCCTCCCTGAGTGGCTGTGTGCGTGTGTATTTTTTTGCCCAGTCATGGATTACAGGCATGTGCTACCACATCTGGCAGACTTTTTAACTGTGTAAGGCCACCCACGCTAAGTTTATGCACAGCTGCTCAGCATGTGTTCTTCCAACAGTATTCATGGAGGCTTGGGACCTGCACCTGCAAGTTCTCATTCCCACTCCATACACCAGACTTGTTCTGAGAGCTGTTCTTGCTAGGTCTTGGCAGTTCTTGGTTTCTACAGTCACCTTGGATGCTGCTGTGTCTCTCTCCCTGCTCCTGTAGGACAGAGGAGTAGAGATGTGTGGCAGCACTGGGGTACAATTTGCAGCCACTGCCTTGTTTCTTAAAACATGAGCTCAAATTAGAGACTGAGCCTATCCTTCTGCACTCTACAAGGTGGGCTGCTGGATTGAAATTTCTCCTCCATTTGAATAGTTCCCATGGGAGCATAGGCTCACCCCTGGACAGTGCAGTAGGGTACTTAGAAGTTAGTGTTTGAAGCCACACATGTAATCCCAGCCCTCAGGAGGCTGAGGCAGGCAGCTTGGGCCATGTAGTGAGTTCAAGGATAGCCCGAACTACATAGCAAGACCCTGTCTCAAAACACCAAAAAAGAAAAGAGAAAAAAAAAATGCCTCTGCTTTTTTGACACCCTTTCTGTTGTCTTTGAGAATGCTGGGACCTTCCTACCAGATGGTTAAAATTGTTAGTGCTGCCTTATCCCTGTGCAGACATGAACAACTGCAGCAAAATAGAGCAGCACCTGGTTCCAAATGCTTTTCGTGTAGCCTGCTTCCCACCTTTGTTGTTGGCACTGCAGCTGAGAGAGCTGATAATGAGCTCTGGCACTGTGCACACCAGCTCAGACCAGTTGCCCTTAGCTTCTTGGATTAGTAGCCGTCACAAGGCCAGGTGTCAAAGAGTGCTGTGTTTCCATGTAAGCAAAATCAGCTTATACTGAAACGGAACCCTTTAGCTTCTCTTGTCTTTTTTTTAGTGCCCTCTATAGTCATGTTCATAGTTTCTAATCGGGAAGGAATGCTTCTGGCTAGGGGCCTCAGATTTTTCCTATGCTAGAGTATTTCTCCTTCCCCACCATGATTTCCACCCCCAAGCTGTTAATGCGTTCCCGAGTGTTCCATTAGATGCCCTATACCACTAGGCAAAAATGGCAATATCTGATTTGTAGTAACCCAGCAACAGTTTCTTAGCACTGGAGCACTTGATCAGCAACTGCTTTCCCTGGGGGTAGTCCCAGGTTACTCATGAGATTGGTAAAATTTTGATTTGGCTTTCTTCTTGGGTTCCTCTTCCCTTTACCTAGACCTTTCCCACCCTCTGCTTTTTTTGAAAAGCTCACCTGGTGTCCCCACCCGCCATTTTGCTCCTGCTGGGATAGGGAAGGAGAAAGATGCTGTTTTAGATGAGAGGCAACTAAGGAATAGAACTAGTTGAGCAGAACTATTGACCTACTTCCCCACCCCCCCACCCTTGCCATTTTAGGGTAAATGTGCAAGTTACTATAGCAACTTATGTTTTCACTTCTCTCGGGCCTACTGACTCATTTGTTGGTGCTGAATGCTGAAAAATTCTAATTCACCGATAATTCAAGGGCCTACTCTAAGCCCATTGCCATTGTCTGGATTTATTTTAGCAACAAAAAGACAGGTCTTGGTGTTGATAGAATTTTTGTGCCATCATTTCTGGCTGATGATGAATATAGGAAACATGTGAGGACTGTTCTTTACAGGATTCTAACAGTCGCTTGGAAAGCCTCTTTGACCCAGTTCTCTAATTGCACCAGGCATTATTTTAGCTTTGCTTTCCTGCTTTCAGAAACTTTGACATGTTAAAAATATGGAGGGTTTTGGCTCTACTAAGTAAATTGTACAGTCTTGGTATGAGCATTGCCGAGGAATTCTGGTTTTAAAAAGTATTCCCCTGCGTTCAAGGCATTTTCCATTAGTCCGGGCTTTTCCTGTCTAGGGAATAATAACCAGAAGCCTTTTTGGAGACCAGATGGAGGGGAGGGATCAAATTAATGAGGTAACTTTGTGGGTGTCAGATAGGGGTCTCCTGACATTGTTCTATTTACTGCTCCACAGGTTTTTGAGCCAGTTCCAGATAGCTGAGGGATTCGAGTAGGCGTCTCATGGTTGGCAGTTAGGGGCAGACATCAGGTTGAAACTTTGAGCTTCATTCTCATTTTAGCCACTATTGACTCCTTTTATCAGTCGTCAGGTTTATGGGCATTTTATTTTGGTTATTGCTTCTAGGTTTTTGGTTTTTGTTTTTAATTCCTAAAGGAGTTTTCCTTGGGAGCTCAGAATTTTGTTAAATTGCTTTCATCTTATTTTTTTATTGTTTTAATATTAATTTTTTAAAAATTTATTTAAAGATAGGTTCTTGCTGTGCAGTTCAGGCTGGCCTTGAAATCATGGCAATTCTTCCTCAGCCTCCTGAGTGCTGGGATTACAGGTGTATGCCACCGTGTCTGGCCGGCTTAAATTGCTTTCAGAGCCTAAATAGCTTCTCTTTTTAATTCTGGGGTTTGAACCCAGGGCCTTTGCCTAGAACTATATCCTGAACCTTTTTTTATTTTTTAATTTGAGATGGGTTTTGTAAAGTTGCTCATGCTGGACTCAAATTTTCAGTCCTCTTGCCTCAGCCTATCAGTCCAGAGTTGTGGGATTATAGACATGTCCCACCACACCTGGTCCACATAGTTTTATTTTTTCATGTAGTTTATTTTGAACATCATCCAAGATGGAGTATCTTTGTGCTTTGAAAAGTGGGTTTGTTTGTTTTTTGGTTGGTTGTTGGTTTGAGACAGGGTCTGGCTGTCCTTGAACTCACTATGTGACCCAGGCTGGCCTCTTAACTTGCAGAGATCCTCCTGTCTCAGCCTCCCAAGAGCTGGGATGACAGATATGTGCTACTATGCCTGGCTCTGATTCTTTGTTTTTAAAAGCTGGACACTATTAAAACTATTGCATGGCTTCTTAAAGTAGTGTAGTAATGCCGGGCGTGGTGGCGCACGCCCTTAATCCCAGCACTCGGGAGGCTGAGGTAGGAGGAGTGTTGTGAGTTCGAGGCCGGCTTGGGCTACAACGCGAGCGCAAGGCCGGCCTGAGCTACATAGTGCGACCCAGCCTCACAAAACCAGGGCTGGGAGTTTGGCTCAGTGGTTGTGAGTTCAATCCCCAGTACCGCAAAAAAAAAAAAGTAGTGTAGTAAATATTCTCCAAGGTGATTACTTTAAGGAGATGGCAGTCCACTGACTGCAGACATACTGATTTATATACAAATTTACTTAAAAGTTATCCTTTCTGATTTAGTGTATACTGCAGACATTTCTATTCATCCATTAATTTGTAAGTTCTGTAAGAGTAGGAACTAGACATTCTTTTGTTATCCTGCTATTCTTGTGAGTAGTATGTTGGAAATTGACATGTGGAAAATATTTGCCAAACAGATATCTGAACTATAATTTCTTCTCCCTTTTTGCTATGCCTTTTCCTTCAAGGCAGTTTTTTTCTAAAGGAAGAAAGGAAAAATCAGTGTAAACTTACCATCCAATGATAATCACCATTACTAGTTTTTTTCCCAAGGTTTTCTCTTTTTGTGTATGGGTGTGTTTTGTTTTGTTTTGTTTTGTTTGAGACAGAATCTCACTGTGTAGTTCAAGCTGCCATCAACTCTATCTATGTGGCCCACCAGGGTGGTCTTGAACTCAGTAATCCTCCTGCCTCAGCCTCCTGAGTGCTGAGATTACAGGCATGAGCCACCACGCCTGGCTATCTCTTCTAAAATTAAATTTAAAAATTTTTGTTGCAGCTGGGCGTGGTGGTGCACACCTTTAATCCCAGCACTCGGGAGACTGAGGTAGGTGGAACATTGTGAGTTCGAGGCCGGCCTGGGCTACAATGCGAGCGCAAGGCTGGCCTGAGCTACATAGTGTGACCCTGCCTCAAAAAACTAGGGCTGGGAGTTTGGCTCAGTGGCTTAAGCGCCTGTCTGGCAGGCGTGAGGCTGAGTTTGATCTCTGGTGCCAAAAAAAAAAATTTTTTTTTGTTGCAATATTGAGGATTGAACCTGGGGCCTTGTGCATGCTAGGCATACATTCTACTGCACTATGTCCCCAGCCCTTTATTTATTTTTGCGGCACCAGGGAGTGAACTCACAGCCTCACGCCTGCCAGACAGGTGCTTAAGCCACTGAGCCAAACTCCCAGCACTAGTTTTTTGAGGCAGGGCCGCACTATGTAGCTCAGACGGGCCTTGCGCTCACATTGTAGCCCAAGCGGGCCTCAAACTCACAACGCTCCACCTACCTCAGCCTCCCAAGTGCTGGGATTAAAGGCGTGCGCCACCACCCCCCCCCCCGGCCAGCCCTTTATTTTTATCCAAGTAATGCATACAGAAAGTTATACATCACACTGTGCAGAAGATTTTATAAGAAAAGCAGCTTCACACTGTCCCTGTCCCCAGAGAGAAATTTCAGTGGCTTCTCTGTTTCATGACTCTCTATACTCTCTTCATCTGTGCTGTCCAGTGTGAGAGCCAATGACTATGTGTTACCTCATGAATTTAGAGTGAATAAAATTGACAGACTAAGACAGGAAGATGAAACTTCAGGCCAACCTGGGCAATTTAGTGAGACCCTGTCTCAAAATTAAAAGGAGGGGTGTAACTTAGTGGTAATATCACTTACCTAACATGTGTGAGACCCTTGGTTTAATCCACAGCATGATTTAAAAAAGAAAAGAAAAGAATAAAAGGCATAGTTTAGTTTCTCATTCTTATTTGCTATATTTCAAATGCTTAACAGCCACATACTGCTAGGTTACTGTGTCAGACCATGCAGATACGGAACATTTCCACTGTCGCCGAAAGTGCTGTATTAGGTAGCACTAAATAAAAAATTATTTTTATTTTTTTTCGTAACACTGGGGATTGAACTGACAACCTCACGCCTGCCAGACAGGCACTTAAGCCACTAAGCCAAACTCCCAGCCCTAGTTTTTTGAGGCAGGGTCGCACTGTGTAGCTCAGGCCAGCCTTGCGCTCACGTTGTAGCCCAAGCTGGCCTTGAACTCACAACGCTCCTCCTACCTCAGCCTCCCGAGTGCTGGGGTTAAAGGTGTTCGCCACCACGCCCGGCCACATTTTTTAAAATACAAAGTCGTTTTGTAAACTGCTGTTTTATTAAATATGGTGGACACTTTTTCACAAAAAATTCACATCAACATCCTGATCTCTTAAACATGTAACAACTTTTCCCATCCTCCTGTTATCCTTTCACCTCCCCTTCCACTCACCCTTATTTATATTCCTTTTTTTTGTCTAATAATAGTCTCCCTTCTACTTTCATGTTGTCTTTTTTAGATTCCATGTTACAAAATGTGGTGTTTGTCTTTATGAGTCTGACTTTCCTTTGCTTTTTAAACTGTTTACTGTTTTTACATATATTCCAGAGATGATTTTGAGACATTCTAAACAGTAGCCAGTCAGATTAAGATAACAAAAAGTCTACTGGGTGTTGATAAGAAAGCTCTGTCCTTAGGCAACAAGGTAGTTCCCGCAGGAGGGCTGATTTGGGTTGGCTTCCTAGGGCACCACCTGTCTGTGTCCCTGCCTGGTGTTGGTGTTGGCACGTAGGCTCTGTTTCTCCAAGTCATGTGGCCGATACTGAGGGACACCTTGTAGTCCTTGTGCTGGTTGCTGGACGACCTGAGGGAGCAGCCATTCAGAGGGTGGCAGAGCAGTGGGGCCCCAGTGCAGTGGCCAAGAGCACTCCTTTCCCCTCAAGGCCATTCTGGAAACTGCTTGCCAAAAGAAGAATGCCGTGGCTTCATGCTCAGTGGCTATGTAGGAAGTGACTGTCTTCTCTTCCTAAACCAAAAGGGAGAATACAATGATTTGCTGCAGTCTGTGGCTTCATTGCACATCTCAGCAGAGCTTTGGCGGTGCAACCTGCGTGTCACTGGTTTGTGTCAGCTTACATCTCACTTGAAAGTCTCCTGACTGTTCACTCTGAGATTTATTTTATTTTATTTTTATGCAATGCTAGGGATTGAACCTAGAGCCTTGTCCTTGCTACGCAAATCATCTACCACTGAGCTGCTTCCTCAGCATCGCTGAGGTGTAGAAATTTAAGATTTGAAAAAAATCATAGACTGCTCTGCTAAGTAAAACATTTTAACATTAAGTAACTGTTTTTCACCCCATCTATGGCTTTAATGTGTTTTAAGCATTGTAACAAATTAACAGTGGAAGCTGCCTCCCTGCTGGTTATCATTCATTGACTCATTGCGATTCAGAAGACACAAAACCCATGTCCCCTGTATGATCTACAGCTCCTCACTAGACCTTTTTTACTTTGTAATTTTGGATCGTGCATGTACAAGGCTCTGAGATTGACCCTACTACCAAAAACAAAATAAATATAACCTATAAAATATTTGTGGTTTGAAATTACAGGCATAGGGTGCCGGGAATTTAGCTCAGTGGCGTAAGCACCTGGCTGGCAAGTGTGAGGTTAAGAGTTTGATCCCCAGTACCCCCCTCCAAAAATATTTATCTTGCTAATGTGCTTGTAATTTCTTTCTTTTTGGGGGCGGGTACTGGAGATTGAACTCATGACCTTGCACTTGCCAGATAGTTGCTTGTGCTGCTGAGCTAACTCCCTAGCCCAAGATAAGATCATTTTAACTGGGGAAAACCAGCTTCTCCTTACCTAGTGTTTGTGGCACAGTATAAAATGACCTAATACCAGCTGGGCGTGGTGGCACATGTTTTTAATCCCAGCACACGGGAGACTGAGGTAGGAGGAGCGTTGTGAGTTTGAGGCCAGCTTGGGCTACAACACGAGAGCAAGGCTGGCCTGAGCTACATAGTGCAACCCTGCCTCAAAAAACCAGGGATGGGAGTTTGGCTCAATGGCTTAAGTGCCTTCCCTGGCAGGTGTGAGGTTGTGAGTTTGATCCCCCGGTGCCACAAAAAAAAAAAAAAAAAAAAAACCACCTAATACCAGGGAACTGTATGGTTGACTATAATTTTATTTATTTATTTACTCATATTTATTTATGTATTTTTGAGACAATATCTTATTATGTAGTTCAGATTGGCCTTGAACTCCCTATGTAGCACACACTGGCCTTGAACTCCTGCCTCAGCCTCCTGAGTGCTGGGATTACAGGCCTGTGTCACCACACCTGGTGGTTGACTATAATTATTGATGTCATAAAACCTGATCTTGCATTTTACCCTGCCTACTTGGAATTTCCAATATAAACAAGAGAGCAGCTGGTATGATTGCTATAGGTCATACTTAAGTTAACATTTAATCATTTAAAAACCTTACTAGCCAGGCATGGTGACACACGCCTTTAATCCCAGCACTCAGGAGGCTGAGGTAGGAGGAGCGTTGTGAGTTCAAGGCCAGTTTGGGCTACAATGCGAGTGCAAGGCCGGCCTGAGCTACACAGTGCAACCCTGCCTCAAAAAAGCAGGGCCGGGAGTTTGCTCAGTGACTTAAGCACCTGTCTGACAGGTGCAAGGTTGTGAGTTCAATTTCTGGTGCCACAAAAAAAATAAAAATCTTACTCAAGAATTTTTAGAGTATAAATTATCTGTCTCTTGAGTGACTGGGTTTTTTTTTTTTTGTTTTTTTTTTTTTTTGTTTTTTTTGTTTTTTTGGTACCAGGGTTTGACCTCATAACGTCGTGCCTGCCAGGCAGGCACTTAGGCCACTGAGCTAAATCCCCAGCCCTATTTTTTTGAGACAGGGTCTCACTATGCAGTTCAGGCTGGCCTTGAACTCACTTTGTAGCCCAGGCTGATCTTGAATTCACAATGATCCTCTTGCCTCAGCCTCCTGAGTGCTAGGATTAAAGGCCTGTGCCCCCAAGTCCGGCTGAGTGACTGGTTTCTATAGTACAGTAAAACTAAGTTCAGAACAATTGTAAGAGTATGTATACTTATGTATGTATTGACACAGCTCAATAGAAATCTTTAAAAATGTATCATATATTGGGGCTGGGAATAGCTTGATGGTAGAGTATGTACTTTGTTTTTTTTTTTTTTTTTTTTTTTTTGCAGCATCAGGGACCGAACCCACAACCTCTCGCCTGCCAGACAGGCACTTAAGCCCTGAGCCAAGCTCCCAGCCCTAGTTTTTTGAGGCAGGGTCGCACTATGTGGCTCAGGCTGGCGTTGCGCTCACGTTGTAACCCAAGCCAGCCTCAAACTCACAATGTAGAGCATGTACTTTGTATGTGCAAAGACCTGAGTTCCATTGCCAACACCTCCCAAAAAAGCCACATTTGTTGATTGCTCATGGTAAACTTGGGGGCCAGGATGCAAGATGAAGGAGCCACTTTTGAGTTGTTTGCATTTTAGTTTCAAGGAAGCAAGATAACAAACTGTCTGCTTCCTTGTGATTCCCTCATTACTTTGATTTTTTTTTTTTCCTTTTGATACTGGGAATCGAACTCATGACCTCGCACTCACAGGCAGGTGCTGTGCTGCTGAGCTACATCTCCAACCCTCTTCCTCATCACTTTGAAAGCAGATCTTTGATAGAAGTCTTATTAGGTTTGGTGAAAATGCACTCTTTTTAATTTCTAGAAATGATGAAAACTCCATTCTGGCTTTTGGGGAAAGAGGATTACAGTCCAGCTCTAGCATGACAAGTGAGAAAGGGTAATAGCTTTACTTTGCTGGTTGAAATTTGCAAGCACAAATGATTATAATGTGTAAGAAGAGGTATTAAAAGAGATGATGAAGTGCTGTCCTTGTAGTTATACCTAAAGGTGACCTTTATTGTGCTTGGTGGGCTAATAGGGATGGCCCTGTCCCAGTGAGCTCTCCATAGTAACAGCCTTCAATGTTGGGAAGTAGAGTGGAGAATCTGATTTTCTGACCTTCTCACCTTACCCATACTACCACTTTTCTTTCTTTGCAGCTTAGTATAAATCTTATTTCAAGCTCCATAATGTAAAGTGTTAGGTTCTCAGTAGACTATAGGAATTATGTCTTTTATGTTGGGTGATTGAGTAATTATAATATTGTTGCCATAATGTCAATATGAATTTGTCTCATCTTCTCTGAAGCATAATTGAACAAGTTTAGACTCAGACAAGTCTTAAGAGTGCACTATTCATTTCTCAAGCTGTGTGTAAGCAGATTCTTACATATACATCCTTTGGTTTTATTTTTTTCTTCTAAGTTTGTGTTCTAGTATTCTTCAGTGTTTTTTGTTTGTTTGTTTTTGTTGTTATTGTTATTGTTGGTTAATTTCTGGTAAAGAGAAAATGTACAGCTGGAGATATAGCTTAGCGGCATAATACTTGCCTAGCATACGTATACATGAGGCCTGAGTTCATTCCCAGCACTGCAAGAAGGGGGGAGGAGGGGGAGAGAGAGAGAGAGAATGTAGAAAAATTTTTTTAAGAAAAATTGTTTATGATGTTACTTTAAAAGGTTCTTAGAGTAGAATAAACTGGCTATTTTATTCTGTGTGTGAGGCTGCTGCTCAGTTCTTACAAGGCCTCACCAAGTAGTTGGAACTTGCTAAGCACGTACACGTGCTCTATTAGTGTTGCCAGGCACAAGTGAAGTTAGCAGCTGCAGGTGTAAGGGTTTCCTCTAATCCCAAACCTTCAAACTTGGCTAGTATTTTCTCGTTGAGTTTTTTCCTTTTTATTCTTATGGACTCAGCCCCAACCTTAGAATCATCTTAATTTTCAAGTTTTAATTTTGCTAACAACAGCACTCGGGAGGCTGAGGTAGGCGGAG
>RJWM01007158.1:58255-79870 GCA_004363535.1 Dasyprocta punctata | reverse complement strand
ATCCATATGGCTTTGGTTTTGGAAGGATATAGGAACCAGTCCATTACTTAGAGAAGAGATAAAAAAGCAGTAATGATGAATAAATGTAAACATTATGAAATGACTTTGTCTTAATAAAATGTCAGTTTAAGGGAATAAAACTGAAATGAAAAGCAATTTTTCTCAGAAAAATTGTCTTGCTTTTATATAGAGCCAGATCAAAAAGTGAGTGCCACCAACCTTTAAAATCTGGAAATAAGTAAATCAGCACTATTTAATTTCTTTGGGCTATATTTAAAACAGTGCTAGGATTTTCAAATGAGATTAATGCTAACATTGGGTAATAGAGTAGAGCCTCATTTGGTGGCTGATTCAGAATGCCAAGTGTCTATTTTTTTTTTCTCTAGAGGACAATGGAAATAGTATATTGTGGAGTAAGCAAAACAAATAGCTCCTACTTCTTTGTTTTACTAAATTAATCCTCTCTGCAAAGAACAAGGTGACTCCCAGAGCTGTTAATGGGATGCAGCACATTTACCCTCATGTCACTGGATGAGAACAAGACTGCTCAACAGTGACCAAAAGTCATCTTGCTGATTGATTTTGCTAATTGAAAGACTTAACACTTCTCTGGATGCTTTGGGCAAAAGGATAAACTATTAATTTGTGTTCCAATCACAATGATAATTCCCATCTTAAGTAAAGTGACACCTTTTCATCGTTCTATTTTTCCTTTTCTAATCCTTGCCATTTCCCTACACAGCACTGAATTGGTTTTAGTCCAGGCATGAGTCTCTTATGCAAATACAAACAGAAAACTAATTGAGACTGTATAGTACTTAACCCAAGAGATTTTGAAATTAGAATTAGCATATTTGGCTTCTTAACTTGGGAGTGAAAAAAAAATCTAGTCTCTTATTTTTAAATTAGTCACAGGCCCATTGTAAAATAAAAGCCTTTAGCAAGTCCTTATGCCAAACCCCCACCCTGTCTCCAGCCCCAATTCCCATTCCTGGGCCTCGTCCCTATCTACAAAGGAGCCAAATTGATCTAGGACCTAAATTTCTTATTTCTAACTTAATGTACCTTTTAGGATTAAATTGTCATTTGTAAATGTTTAGGATGTCACTTCCTTAGATAAGATCTTTTTAAAAATAGCTTCCCAGAGAATTTAATTCTGCCTAGAAAAAGAAATCTTTTTAAAAGTGCCATTTTGCTGAGTAAATTGTCTTTTATCTTACCACCCAAATGGCAGAGTGGAAGAAGAAAGGAAGAGGCAACAACAATAAACCACGGTTCCGGAGGAAGGGTCTGGGTGAACTCTAAGGATGGTGGATAGTGAAAGTGGAAAAGGCTTGATGGGTGTGGCCAGAAGGAACGGTTACTGAAAGCGATTTTAGAGCTGTTAGAATTCAGAGCCTCCACATGTCTGGTTCTAAGTTTCTATTCCCCAAAAGCGCAACATGGAACCAAGTAACAGTAGGTCAGAGCCAGCCTAAGGCTAGGAGAGGAGGAAGCAGATCTTGCAGCTGATTCATAACACATGTTTGTCCCCAGATTCAGTTGCAGAAATGTTCAATGGTCTGACCAAACTGAAAGTTTGAAGTCTGAAACAATTCTGATCCCCAAACCACAGCAGATATGAGTAATGGATTTCCTAGTATCTAACAGCTGTGCCCACTCCCTTTGTTGTGAACTCCAAATAATACATCCTAATTTGTCTCTCCTTTAGGAATCTACTTTCTTCCGAAGTTGTTAGCCATGCTGCCAGAAGGCTCCTCTCAGCTGTCAGCCTCTTTGAGGGATGGGCTTGTTTAAGAGGGCTCCAAGTTCATGTCCTGTCTTCAAAGTGAACCACCTCCAGGGACTGATGGATGTGTGATATAAATGTTTTGAAAGCCCTGGTTTGAGAAACACTCCACTTTCCAAGCTTATAAGATAGCTCTCATATTTTGTTACAATATTTTAGTTATAATTTTTTATTTTTGATCTATTTGGAATTGGTTTTATATAATATAAGATAAAGACTAATTTCTTTTTGACCCCTTTTCTGTTTGAGCCCTGTTCACTGCTTCACTGAAAGGCAATACAACCTCCATTTTATATCAAGTGTCCATACCTGCAGCAGGTTTGTTTTGAAGTTTTGTGATTTTCTTTCATTGCGGTTTATGTCTGTCTCCATTCCAGTATGAAGCTGACTTTATTACTACAGCTAATAAGCCTTGATGTATGGTAGGCAAACTGAATTCTCTTTTTCCTTCTTCAGTGGTTTCTGACTAGTCTAAATATTTGCACTTATAAAAAAATTTGGAATAAACTTTTTAAGTTCCATTAAGAATTCTATTGAATTTGGCAGAAATTAATTTAGATTTGGAAATACAGCTGTGTAGTCTTTTTGTTTATTGACATAGTATGTCTCCTCATTAATTTAGAACTTTTTTCATGTCTTTTAATCAGTTAATTTTCTCCTCAAGGTTTTTATACTTTTGTTAGATTTATTCTTGCATATGTTTTTTGAGCTACTATAAGTGATTATACTTGTCATATCCTTTTAGTTTGGTACTAATAATTATAAGTAAAGCTATTGATTTTATATTATTTCACCTGGGTGAGTTTCCTAATTAATTCTAATCATTGTAGATTATTTTGGAATTTTTTGTATTTTTCTCATTCCCTTATATAAGATAAAAATTCAAGTGCAATGATTTCTATAAGTGGAGATAGCATGCATCCCCCTCTGCTTTTTTTTTAAACTGATTTTGAAGGGATTCCTTTAAATATTTTTCCATTAATCATGTTCTTTTATATTAAATAGAATAAGACCAAACAGAACTAAACAGAATAAAGCTAATCCGTGTTTTTAAGAAAAGTTTTGTAAACATTTTTAGCACATTAAGAACATTTTCTTATTTATGCCAATAAGAGAATGAATATTGAATGTTATTAAAGATTTTTTACAATGGTGTTGGACTTTATTCTCTCTTTTGTTAAAGCAATAAATTATATTAATAAGTTCCTCTAGTGTCAGACCTACACAG
Organism: Dasyprocta punctata; assembly: GCA_004363535.1. Classification (NCBI taxonomy): domain Eukaryota; kingdom Metazoa; phylum Chordata; class Mammalia; order Rodentia; family Dasyproctidae; genus Dasyprocta; species Dasyprocta punctata. The sequence goes on along the minus strand of RJWM01007158.1, from coordinate 76,853 downwards.
ATTTCCTGGAAGAAGTCCAACATGATAAATTGTCCCTTTATAAATATTGTTGTTACAGTTTAGCTTTGGTTTTTTCATGTTGTGCTTTGGAATCTCCCTGCAGAAATAGCCTGGACACGCACCAAAATTTAGTCTCGAAGACTGACGCTGACATAGTTCAGAAATCAGTGAATCAAGAATGAACTATGGAAAGATCGACTTTGGTGTTTGGTATTTGACTTGTGATAATTTTTAGGTTTACTAACTTTCTCTTCCCCTTTTGCTCCATGTCTGATCAAGCTAAAAATAAAGCATGGCTGCTTCTTCCTCTATACAAGGTGGGACACTTAAATCATGTGAACTCCAACCTGTTCGTGAGATTCTTATTACCACCCCACCCCAAATGACAACACCCATACTATTCTTTCCAAGCCCTTTTTGGACCAGTTTGGGAAGACTCCTCAGCCTTTTCCTCAAACTCCATTATGTGTGTAGTCAACTTCCTGGTATCCTGATGATATTTGGTAGCTGGCACAAATTTTGGGAAGGGGTCTGTTTACATCCACAGTTTGGTCATAAAATAATGTATTTACTTAATGAGATTGGACCATAACTTCATTTCTTCTCCTTGCCTAGTTTAAGTATCAAGGTTTTTCAGCACACTGAATGAGCTGAAAAATAGTTTGTTTTTTTTTTAAAGAGAGAAATGCTTATGTGTAATTGGATTAACCTGTTCTTTATTTTTTAAAAGAACTCACCTCTAAAAGCTGAATAGGAATATTTATAAGTATTTAAAAATCTGTTGATTAAAATTCTTTAATTATTTGAAGGTGGGTCAGGTTTTAATTCTTTTTATTTGCCTTTAAACAATGAAGAAAAAGTCCAAAATTCCTAGTTTAGAAAGTGGATCCATGATAGTTGTAGTGAGAGGAAGAAATGGGGCTGAGGTGGATAAGAGGCTCTAAAATTTAAAAGGCCTTGTAATTTGAAGGAAGAGAGATGAATTTTTTCTCAGGTAAATTTCACATACCATAATATTCACCCTTTTGAAATATATAATTCAATGGTTTTTTTTAGCATATTAACAATGTTATGTGAGGACAACTAGTACTTAATTTTAAATTCAAAAGTATTTAAGAAATTTCTCCAGCTTTTACAGGTATAACTGACAAAAAAAGGTAGATGTTTATGGTACACAATTTAATGTTTTGATACTGCTATACATTGTGGAATGATTATCACTTTTACTCTTAGGACATTTCAACAATACAATGCAGAATTATTATTATTAGTAGTAGTATTTTGGTTTTTTTATTTTAAAAAAAGCAAAACAGAAACAAGGATAGAAATAATACAGAATTTTAAAAAAACAGTAAGAAATCAACACTAGTTAACATATGGCATATTGTTATCTTAGAAATTGATGTTTAGGTTACAAGATTATTTTGGTTTTTTGAGACAAAGTTTTGCTATGTAGTTCAGGTTGTCCTTGAATCACTATGTAACCTAGATTGATTTCGAACTTGCAGCAATCCTCCTGCCCCTGCCTCCCAAGTGCTGGGATTACAAATGTGTGTCACTACTCCTGGCAAATGCATTATTAACTCTAGTTTTATTTACTTCCCAAAAAAGCTCTGTGCCCATTAGCAGTCACTCCCTCTTTACACTGTCCTAGCCATCAAAAACCAGTATTTCACTATTTCTTTGTATTGACTGCCTAATATTGGCATTTCATGCACATGAGATACATGATATTTTGTGTCTGTCTTTTTTACATTGCATGATTGTTTCAAGGGTCATCCATGTTGTAGCATGTATCAGTACTTTATTTCTTCGCATGAATGTATCACATTTAGTTTATCAATTTATTAGTTGATGAACGTTTGAGTTCCTTCTGCTTTCTGTTAATACTGCTAGAGTTTTTGTGTTGACATGTATTTTCAGTTACTTGGGGACAGCTATCAGTGGAGTTGCTATGTTATTTGCTATGCTTTTGAGAAATTGCCATGTTGATTCTAATGTGATTATATCATCTTTCATTCCTACTAGAGGTATGTGAGCTCCAAAAATCTCCATGTATTAGCTTTCCTATTGCTGACACAAAATACTTGACACTTACAATTTAAAGGAGAAGTTTAATTTGGTTCATAGCTTCAAAAGTTTCAGTCTATAGTCAACTGGCTCCAAGGGAACTAGCAGAAGATGTGGCAGAGAAAAAAATTCTTGACTCATGACTTCAAGGAAGCAGATAGCAAAGGGAAGAGTGCCAGAGAAGGGGACAGGAGCCAGATATAGTCCCCAAGGTCACACTGCTACGCCTCACTTTCTGCCACTAGAACCCACCTTTTAATAGATCTTTCAGCCACGAACTCATCAATGGGTTAAATAATGAATATAGTTACTGCACTCAAAATCCAATCACCTCTCCAGGAGTCTCAATCTAGTCAAATTGACCAGCAAGATTGATTAGTATACTCCATATCCTAACCAAGGCTTGCCAGTACCCCTCTTTCTAGACGTTGCTATCTTAGTGGTAATAAACAGATATTTCATTTTGGTTTTGGTTTGTATTTTCTGAATGACCACTGATTTTTTAGCATTTGCATATATTTCTTTATTGAAAGTTATACTGAAATGCTTTTCTCCTATTTGAGATTTCATATGTGATTTTTTAAAGTCCTTGGTGGTATTCTTTGGAGCACAAAAGTTTTAAATTTTGATGAAAACCAACTTACCTATTTTTCTTTTTGTTGCTTGTGTATTTGGTGTAATATCTAAGAAACCATTGCCTCATTCAAATGGTTCAAATTCATTCTTTTGCATATAACTATCTAGATGTGTAAGCAAATATTCATTTGGGATTCTAGTCAAAAACCAAGTAGCCATAAATGTAAGAGTTTATTTCTGGACCCTCAATTGCATCTCATTGGTTTATGTGACTAGTCTTGGACAAATACCACACAAATGGTTATTGTAGCTTTGTAATAGAGTTTTGAATTGGTATACGCGAATCTTCCAGATTGGTTCTTCTTTGTGAAAATTATTTGGCTATATGGTCCCCTTACATTTCTATATAAATCTTATCATCATCTCATGAATTTCTTTGGAAAAGGAAGCTGAGATCTTACTGGTGATTATATCAAATTTGTATACCATTTGAGGAGTATTGTTGTCTTAATGATAACATGCCTTCTGCTACATGAATGTGAGATATATTTACATTTATTTAGGTCTTTCTTAATTTCTTTCAAAGATGTTTTAATGTTTTGACTGTACAGTTCATACATTTTACATTAAATTTATTCTTATATGTTTTATTTTTAATGCTATCATAAACAGAATTATTTTCTTAATTTAAGTTTTAAATTGTTCATTGGCAGTCCATAAAAAGTACAATTAATTTCTGAACATTGATGGTATGTCTGATTGCCTTGCTTTTTAGTAGACTCTTCAGGATATTATCTATATATATCATGTTATCTAAAAATAAAGATAGTTTTACCTTCTTTTCAAACCATGTTCCTTTTCTGCATTATGACATTTTGTTGAAAACTATACATTCAATACTGTGGCACTCTTTTTATCATCAAACAACTTACTAACATAATAAAGCAATGATTAACATTGCCATATCTTATGCCACATCATACAGTACAAAAATAAACACTGTACAAAATCACTACTGTGCAATGTGTGTTCTCTGCATGATCCAAAATATTTGGTGGCTCCAAAATCTCTTTAAAATTGAGAAGCCTGTCAAAAATTAAATCCATGTTTTATTTAAAATGAAAATCTTTCAATGCAGAGTGAGACTTCTAGAAATATCAATATATTCCAGTTGTGAAGTTGGAGGAGGATATTTTTGAACATTCTGTTGCAGTATAGCAGGGACACAAAGTATCAGATTTCAAATTTTTAAGGATAACACATATGATGTTAGTGATCAGAAGAAAGATGCAGTTATATATGATTGAAGCTAACCAATAGGCACTCAATGTTAACATGAATGCTAAGTTTAAAACTGTTTTATAATAAGACATCATTTACCATATTTAAACATTTCTTCACACAAGATGGCAATAAAGTAAGTAAAATTAATTGCACAATATTGTCTAATTATTATCTCCATAAACATCACCCAAGCTCAGTTTCATTGCATACTTCACAAAAGAAATCAACAGTGAAGTAATGTGAGGGAAGCCCAGAGAAGCCATGCAGGGGTCTGACAGTAGGAGGAAGTCAGTTATGCATTGCAGGCTGTCTCTACAAGTCCCCCGTGTTAGGTTCGTAGAAAGATAAGAGCTAATTCTAGATAATATCATCCCTCATGGGGACTCTACAGTAAACAAGCAAAAATTGTAATAAAAGAAAACTTACTGTTTTTCTAATTAGTGACATATAGTTTGGCAAATAAATTTGGTTTGGTTTGGTTTTACAATGTATAAAATCAGAAAGTCACCATTTTTAACTTCTGTAAAAATCAAGCATATATTCAACTATTATGTATCTTTCTTTTAAAACAATCTATTCTAGGATAACAAACTAAATTCTTTTTTATTTTATTTTTTGTGGCATTGGCGATCGAACTCACAACCTCACCCCCGCCAGGCAGGTGCTTAAGCCTTTGAGCCAAACTCCTGGCCCTCTAGGATACAAACTACAAGCAGTTGATATAAGTTAATTGTGCAAAAAGTAATATGTATAGTAAAAGTAGTACATATAATAATTAAAGATAAGTAAGTATCTACAAATACATAATGTCACCAAAGTAAGATCTCTAAGACTGAAAAAATTAGCCACAAGTCATCTAGAAAATGTCAGGTGAATGAAAAAAATTCACGTAAAATTTAATTGTAAGGAGGATTAGAAATATGAAATGTGCTATTGCTATACAGTGCTAATGCATGACATTAGTATGAGATATTATTATCAAAACACAGGTATTGATCTACTTTTTACTTATGAGGTGTGATTGAAAACTATGATGAATGTTTAAATTAAAAAAATTATTTCAGCTGGGTATGGTGGCACACGCCTTTAATCCCAGCACTTGGGAGGCTGTGGCAGGAGGATTGTTGTGAGTTCGAGACCAACCTGGGCTACAAAGTGAGTTCAAGGCCAGCCTGAACTGCATGGTGAGACCTTTTCTCAAAAAAATAGGGCCAGGGATTTAGCTCAGTGGTCTAAGTGCCTGGTAGGTGTGAGGTTGTGAGTTTGATCCCTGGTACCAAAAAAAAAAAAAAAAAAAAAAAAAGAAAATTCTTTCAGTAAAAAACACATTACCTTTAACATACCTCAAAATACTCTTCTTATTTTACACACACCCTACCGTGGTTGGTACTCTCTGAAGCAGTTCTAGACATTCTCTTTTGTGTCTTTAGCTGCACTGTTATGACTGACTTAACTCCTTTAATTGATTGAAAACATTTTACCTTTCACGGTCATTTTGACTTTGGGGAAGAGCCAGAAGTCATGGTGCCAGATCTGGTGAGTAACACAGATGAAGACACACAGTAATGTTTTTGTAAGACTGCCTTTCTATTGGATGGCATCTGGCAGCAACATTCACTGCATTTTTGATCACATCTTATAAAAACACTAATGAGAAAGCACATGCTGGCCTGCCTCAAGACCTGGTCAGAATGATGTGATGGTATACAAAGGGAGGGGGAGTATTTTCAGGGAAATTCAATGGACTGTGTCTTTTACTGTAATAATTTTTCAAAAATTTCACTTAAACATCTAATGTATATGTTAAATAATTTATCAATTAATTAATTTTTGGGGATTGGGAATTGAACTCACGACCTCACACTTGCCGGGCAGGAACTGTGCAGTTTAGCTATATCCCCAGCCCCTCAATATATTTAATTATATTTTTATAATATATTTATTATTTTAATATTTTAATCACACCTTGCAAGTTATTCATTTTCTTATAGATTTCAATGGCTTCGCTTCATTCACTGTATCAACAGCAACAGTGTTTCTCCCTATTGCATTGTTTGCAAGTATAAATAAGCAATGCTGTGTCTTTTAAAGTACTACCAAAGGGAGTATTTAAATCGCAGTTATGGATGATGCGCTATTCTCTCAGTAAGAACATGGTTGCACTATTATCTGTTAATGCATTCAACATGAACTGTTTTCCTAATAAAAGAGATCTTAAATTTAGACTAAAGAATCTGAGACATAATTAGTTTAATTCTGTCATTTCAGCTACAAAGGAGAATTTTATATGGGGGGGGAATGTTCACTTCCTTATTTTAGAGACAAGGAGAGCCAAATCTAACTCACTTTGAGGTAAACTTGCATGCAAAAGGCCTGTCAGAGGGCTTCATGTCACCCTCATCTGGTGGATTGACTAAATAATCAAATTAGGTGGAAAGATTTTTACTGAAATACACTACAAAACAAAGAATATAAGTCTGATGGCCCTTTACAAGCATTTCCTTAAAACAAATATGATAGGAATATTAAGTTGAAATGAAATTTGTACATGAATATTTTGTAATTGGGTAGACAAAGCATTTTAAGGAAAGAGTCAATTGAGATTATTTGAAAATATATTTGAGGTCTTATACAATGTATGCAGTTTAAGCAATTCAGAACAATGAGCAAATTGTAATAAAAACAGTGTTTATCAATATGTTAATTACAAAATACACGCTACTTGCTCTAAGATGTAATGACTTGACTAAGTACTTTAAAATCTATTCTTCTGAAATTTGACTTGCGTAACAATATCAAGTAACTATAAGGCAAAGCATCAGAACTTGTTCTTAAAGATTATTTACATATTGAATATTTGGGAAATAACCACCTGAAACCTATACAATCTTTTTTAGACAATATGCAGTCATTAAACACTGTGGCAACTCTTGACATTAAATTTCCTCTCAACTCTCCAAGTGTGTTGTTGCTGTTTACTTAGTGACTTTCATGAAGTAGTTCTGTAAAATGCATATTCTTATTGTTCCTGCTGGAAGCTTTGCTTGGTTAGTTTGTTGGTCATCTAAAATGATTGGGCAGAAGTTCTTTAGATATCTTGAACCAGTGTGTCTCCTAGCCTTTGCTAAGAGATTCTATTGTGTCTGACCCAGTGTGCATGGCTCCCAGCCGCTGGGTTATTACAGCTTAGCCTTCACTTCCTGTGTTTACAGAGCTGCTATGCTGGCCAGGCGGTGTTCCTCATTCATTAAGTAGTTGCATATTTTCACCAAGCATCACTTTTCATCTTCCTGAATTTCTTTTCCTAACACATTTTTGTGCTTTTCTGTTGGTTATTTTTTTTTCAGCTTTTGTATATTTGAAAATGTCTTTATATTTCTCTTTTCTTTTTAAAAGATATTTTTTCTTTGAATGGAATTTCAGGCTGAGTGTTTTTGCTTTAGTATTTCAAAGATACTTCTCCCGTTTCCTCTCATGTGCCTTATTTCTACAAGAAACATGGTAACTATCCTTTCTTATATGTAGAGTGTATTTTCCCCCATCTAGTCACTTGTAAGATGTCCTCTTTTATTCATAGTTTCAAGAATCTGATTATAATGTCTTCATTTTCTTCTTTTCCCATGCTTGCATTTTGCTGGGGAATATGGATCTGGTCATTTATATTTTGTATCAACTTTCAGCTACTCTTTATGCATTTTCTGTTCACCCTCCCTTTCAGTGACATGTAGATTAAGCTTCTTGAAATTTCTGTAAAGTTTACTAATGCTCTTTTCATTCTTTTGGTGTTTTTTTTTTTTTTTTTTTTGGTGTGAACTTCATTTTGGATAGCTCTGTCGCTGTATCTTTAAATTCAGTAATCAATTCTTTTGCCCTGTCTGGTCTTCTGTGAATCCCATTTAGTGAATTTTTCAACACAAACGTGGTTGTTTTCATCTCCAGACATTCAGTTTTCATATTTTATGCTTTCTATGTCTGCCTTTATTTTTAAAATGCCAAATACATTTATAGCAATAGCTTTTCATAATTACACCCACTTACTTTAACATCTGTGTGAGCGCTGGGTCAATTTTGATTAATTCATCATTCCCCTTATTATGTGTTGTGTTTTTCTGTTTCTTTTCCTACCTAGTAATCTTTCATGGAAATTCATATGTTGTGACTTTATCTTGGTAGGGCTGTATATTTTTGTATGCTTATAAATACTCTAAGTCCTTGTTTATACAGATACAGTTGTTTGCAAATGTCTTCACTCTTTTGGATCTTGTATTTATTATTAGTTGGTCAGTTCTGAAGCAGCACTCAGTCTAGGGAATAAATATTTTCCTCTATTGACTTAGAATCCTCTGTGTAGTCTATTGAATGGCAAACAAAGAATGAGTCTCTCAATTTAGTTGGTAGGGACATAATTGTTTCGGCACTTGTGTATATGTTAGAAACTGTTTCATTTAACCTTCTTAAATGACTCTTTCCCAGCCTTGGGTTGTTTTCAAATGCCATGTGCTTATCAACATCCAGTAGAATATTTTTGGGTCTTTGAAGAACTCTATAGTTGTTTCTGAGCTCGTTTTCTCTGATAAATTGGTATAGACTGAACAATTTAGTTTCTCTAAACTTTAAATTAAGTCTTCAACTCATGAAATCTTAGGACTCTGCCTGGGTTCTCCTCTTTTTATTACAGAGAGGAAGATTTCTCATTGAGCAATAAACTAGGGCTATTTTAGGACCAATATTATTTACTTTTATTTCAGAGATCCTTTGTTGCCTGGTGCTCATTGTCTTGTTAACCACTGCTTCGTGTATTTTTCTTCTATGTTGATTTCGTTTTTTAATAACATGATTTGGATGGGTGAGTAAATCCAATACCTGTTATTCCATCTTGGGCAGATGTGGAAGTTCATTAGGGCTGTGTCAGGTCTGCAGTGGTTAGCAAGCATTCAAGCCCACTTAGGGGTAGCTTATGTGTCCAAATCTTGGGACAGGATATGCCCCTGGCTTTAAATAATAGATTAAGAATAAACAATGATAACAAAGAATATAAAAAGGAAGAAATGATTGAGTTGGTTCAATTCTGTAATTTTACATGGTGGTGTGGAGATTTTATTTTGGTTTAAAATTTGTAAGAAACAAGATTATGAAGTATAATAAATAATAATTTGTTTTGTAAATGCAAGTTTTAGTTTATGAAATATTTTACTTATTTTGACCAGTATACTTAGAAGTACTATTTGTTATTTAAGCTACTTTTATTCAAACTACAGAACTTAAAAAATAATTATTACTAATTATTTCATAGTTATTAATAGAAATAACTATCCTTTAGAAGATGGGATATTTGAAAAATAATAGACTATGATTATCCAATATTTAGATATGCCTCTGTGTAAAGAATATGTCCAATTATAAGTTACCATGTTGTTAAATCCAAAGTCATGATTTCCAATTAGGCATTGATAAGTTATTTAAAATCTGCTAAGTAACAAGATATTACTTAGAAGCAAATTTATCAATGAAATTAAAATATTTTGTAATTTTTGCCACAATAAATATTAAATTTTATCTTTATTAGGTTATCTTTGTTAAATTTTATCTTTGTAAGATTTACAGAGGATCATACTTCCAAAGTGAACTCAAGGTTAAATTCATCCATAGAGTAAAGGAAAGTGTTTTACTTACAGAAAAAGTACAGAATTGCTATAACAACTTATAAAATGGTGATTTGTTCCAATTGGAATGATAGGAAAATGCTCTTAAAATGTGTTACTGTCAGTGAAGCCTTGGAAAATGGTCGAAAAGATTTCCACAGATTAAAAAGAAAGAACAAATACAGTTTTCAGAGGAAAGAATATTACAGACTGAGGAGGAGGCCTGACTGGCTACTAGTGATGTGAACCTTTTGTGGAAAGCTGTGTGTTTTCTTTCAGTCTACTTTGACTTTTCTCTTTCAAGAGTAAAGTTTATTACATGATTTTTTAAGGTCTCTAGTCAATGAATCTAGTGTTTAGTCTTATGCATTCAAAATCTAGTGTGACAGTGCTTGAAATACAAAGAGTTACCCATGGACCGCTCTTTTTTGCTAAGGTATTTCTTCCAATTTAAAATGTTGTTAAACAAGAAACGTGAAGGCATACTTCCAAAAGAATTAGAATACACTCTAGTTTTGAAAGATTTCTACATTTATAAGCAGTACAGAAGCACTTCAGACCTATTTCTTTATAAATACTTAATGGAATAGCAGCTTTTTTTTTTTTCTATTTTCGTTCTCATAAAAGGGGAGGGGGTAAAAGTTTTGCTGATTTTTTTTTCTTTCCCCCTTAATGGAAATCTTCAATTACACAAGAGAATATGATGGCTTTTAGGAATCTGAAACCATGAAATTAAATGTAATTACTTTATTCCTTTTTATTTTCAAAGCCATTTGTGTTAAAATGTTAGAAATTAAATTAAATTACTCTAAATTAAAAAGGAAGTGTTGGCATTTTGCAAGATGAACAAAATTCTTGTACGAAATAAACGCTAATCATGTGGCCATTATGGAGTAGGGAAGCTCTCGGTCCTCACTGTCAATGTCTGCTTCCAGGGCTATTTCCTTTGCATTTCAAGTCACTTCCTCAATGTTTTAGACAGCTGTAAAATGCACTGCTGATTCTAAACAGGCCACCTACTGATGTTTAGTGACTGGAACACAATTATTTAGATATAACTGCCAACTAACACACGTTTCTGCTTTGAAAAGGACCTATTTAGTGAAGATAAAATTGCATACATTTTCAAAAATTAGAAATTCTCACACAGTTTTAGAAGCAGCTACTGTTCTGAATTTACAAACATGAGCAATACAAGAAGGAGGTGCTAGAGAGATGAACTGTGAAAATGGTACTTTTACAATTGAATCAAATTCTTACATCTTGGAAGAAAAGCAAGTACATCAGATGCCCTAATAAATGCTTTAATTACCTTGTTTAGTAAACAATTTCTTTTCTCATTACTAAAGACAAAAGAGGCATTCTCTAGTGGAAGTTTTATTTCAGAAGAGTTTTTGTGAATGCCAAAGTAATTGCAGTGTAGCAGAAGAGAAAGGTGTATATAGAGATTGAAAACCTACCAAGGGAGGACTTAGCTTTAGCTTAGTTGGTGTGTAAATCCCACAAAAATATCAGTAAAATTGTAAACAATTTCACTAATTTGAAAGTGTATTTTTAATTACATACTTTCTTCTAGCATTTTGCTAATTCAGTATTCTGTTGGAATTAATCATGACCTTGCTTCCTTTAGAGGACGATTTATGTAAATGATTTATGTTTCACTTCTTTTTGTGATTGTAAATATTATTTGACAACTGGAAAGAGTGATGCGGTACCTGATATTTCATGAAATATTCTTTATGAGTGTGTCTTTAAGGTGTTTGTGGAAGAGATTAGAATTTTGAATTGGAAACTAAGTGTAGTAGATTGTCCTCAGTGTGGGTAGACATCATTGAATTCACTGTGACCCTCAATAGAAGAGAAGGAAGAGGAAAGTTTCTCTCTCTTTACCTGACTATGGAAGCTGGAAACCAGTCTTCTGTCCATGCCTGATACATATATCATAACCTTGCTTATTCATAGGCCTTTGAATTCATAGGATTTGGCTTGTCTGGTTCAGAGGTCAGCTTGTACTGGAAATATGTTACTGCTTATCCCAAGTAACCAACTTGCAGAGGGCAGATTATGGAACTTAGCCTCCATAATTGTTATGGGTTAAAAACTGGTGGTCAACTTGAACACCAGATGAATTAAATCGGCATGGTGCTGAGCATAGATGGCCCACCTGAGGAAAGTTGCCAGCATAAAAAGAGATGTGGAGAGAAAGAGCAGGGCATTGTGGGTTCTCCTAAGTGTCATTGTTTGGAGCTGTTGGTTCTCCTGGAGAAACTTGTCATCACTAGCTTCTCTGATATGAATTTGGCCATTATCATTGGAGGAGCTTGGGACCTCATTGCTGGGAGTGGCTGTGGTTCACTTTGGAGGAGCTCTGGTCTTTGCACTGAGCATCACTTCCTGGCTCCAGAGCAGAAGATGTGTGCTGTTCAATCTCCAGGAGAAGTTAGTCATGCTGACTTCCTGACATGTACTCGACTGTTCTTATAACTGGAGGAGCTTGGAACCTCGTTGTCACTGAGGATGGCTGTGGTACTTTTCAGGGCAGCCCTGGTCTTTATTTTTAATGTTGCTTCTTGACTCCAATATAGAACCCTCAACCTACTAGTACAGATCCTTCACCCTTCTGGCATAGACTTTCTAGCTTCCACCGCTGACCTTTGGGCCTTCCCAGTGCAGATCTGTAAAATAGACTGGCGTGAGGCCTTGTTGTGGGCTCTAGATCTCCAGTTGGACTTGTAGGAGGCACTGTCATGGGTTGTAGGTTTTCAGCTGAACTCATGCAGGATATTATTGTGGGGTCCAGGCCCTCAGCTGAATTTTCTAGGTCTTTAATGTTGTGGACAGATTTCCTGTACTTTCTCATGTTTAACTCTGGATGACCATCATAAAATAATATAAATTCTGTGTGCTGTATATAATTTTTCTCTTTGCAACCCCAGACTACAACAGTAATTGTGCAAGTCAATTCCTTATAATTAGCATAAATATACGTATATAAAACACAAATAAACATTTTAATACAAATATGCTTACAAAATGTAAATAAACATTTATATATTTAGATATAACCACAGAATATAAATACTTATGTGCATATATTTACATACTAATTTTTTTCTCTAGAGAATCCGAATGCATTTTTATAATCAATTTAAGAATATTGCAGCAGCATAGAAAAATTTTTTACTACCTTGTGGCTCCAACTTTCTTAGTGTTTTGTATTTCACAATGGAACACATTTTTTGGTACACTGTTATTTTTGAAACATACACAGTGTCGGAGCACTGCTAGGTTACTACCTTCCACACATATTCATGTGAAGGATGATACATATTCTGTTGGAGGGTCTATTATTATATCTGCATAAAGTGATATACTGCACACATCTCCCAGATTATAAGGTATAGATTTCTTTTAACTAATATGATAATATGTCTTAGTCCATTTTGTGGCTAATAGCAAAATACAATGGACTGAGTAAGTTGTCAAGAAAAGAAGTTTAGTTGACTCACTGTTTTGGAGGTTCAAGGGCTTCTTGGAGAGAGAGAGAGACAGAGAAAGACAGAGAGACAGAGACAGAGACAGAGATAAAGAATGAATCACACTGTAAGACAAGAGCTGAAGCTCAGAGAGGGACTAGTAATGACCTCCTACTAGGCACTACCTCCTAAATATCCTACTGTCTCTTAATATTATCATCCTGGGATCAAGGTTTCAAGGCACAATCCTTTGAGGGAGACACACTTAAACAGCATCTGAGCCATATCACCTTGACTAAATTGATTAATGAATTACTCCAATTATTTCTTCATCAAGTGTCTGCAAACGCAGTATGACGTACTTTGTGGACCTGTCAAGATGTTGTCTAACATACAAAAATCAAAACAAGAAAAAACTCAAATGACAAAAAGTAAATAAGTGACTAACCTTAAAACTAGAATTTCATTCACTCTTCAAATGGCTTTAGATTCTAAATGCTTTGATGGAATTGTATACAATGCTATGAAGGGTATATTGAGAGGAATCAGCATTTTTGGAAGAGTCAGGGCAAACTTTTCTGAGGAAATATTGAAGAAGGCCAGGGATTTACTCACGTTGTAGGGATAATGGGTGGACATTTTATGTAGATCAAAAACAACACATTCACTGGTAAAAGGTGATGTGGCATGTGGAAGGCAATATGACATGATGGTTAATTTTTCTGCTGAAGAAAAAAGTGAAAAAAGAGAAAAAATAATGCGAGATGACTTTTGAGTGATAAGAAGGAATCAGGGTCATGAGCAGAGGAGTGGAGCCTTTATTGCCACTATACCCAGCTGGCCTGGAGGAGTTCTTGTTTGTATTTATACTGGAATAATTTTAATGCCCCCCATCTCCAACACACACACCCTTCTTAAAAGTGTCTTAGGTTCCACAATCTATTGTATAGACAGTTTACTGTAGAACACATTAAGGATTTTAGTCTTTAAGAACAATGGTTCAAGGTCAACCTGAACTATGTTGCAAAACCCTATCTCAAGGGGAAAAAAAGAGAAAATAACAATGTAGAAAAAATATAGATAATAAGAAGTGGGAGGATAGATAGTTTTCAAATGGGAAGGGGTTCAAGAGCTAGAAAGAGTAAGGAGGGGAGGGAAAGGGGATGAAAAAAGAGTTGGGATGTGTTACATACAGGTACTAGCTCTCCACAAGTAATGTAACCATTATGTGCTGCAAACATGTACAAAAAAAAAGCTAAAGAAAGAACAATGGAGAATGTTTTTGTTTGTTTTAGGTCTGTGCAGTATCATGTTTATATTAATGTTTTATAAAGGAAATGTTCAATAATTTGGAGAACTAATTGGTTGTTAACTGGCAAAGAAATAGTAATAGTCTAAAAGAGAGATAGATGACAGCTTGGAAGAGTGAAGGTACTCTTAGTGGAAAAGCCAAAAAACATATTTAGAAAGTAATATTCTTAGTCTTGACGATGGACTGCCTAGGTGGGAAGAGAGGGAGGTGTTGAGGATGGCTCCAGAATTTCTGGGTGAAACTCAGTTACTGGTTGCTAAAATAAAAAGCCAAGTACGAGAACAAAGGCTGGAAGGAAAACAAGTTTGTTTAAAATAATCTGAGTTTAAGGTACTCGTGAAGCATTCACATAAGGGAGATCAAATCTGATACATGTGCCTGAAACCCCTCTATCAGAGATAGAGACATCAGTCTATTGACAATGGCATGGGGCCTAAAACTTGGACATGATTGTCTTGAGCAGATTTTCTTCAACCCTAGCATTATTGATGTTTTGGGATGGATAATTTTCTGTTGTGCATTTCTGGGGAGGCACTATAGAACATAATGCAGGCTCACAGGTAACACTCGCTAAATAGTAATTACACACTTTATCCCAGTTGTGATAACTGAAAATGTCTCTAGATATTGCCAAATGTCCCTGGTAGTGGCAGGGGATGGAGCTAAACTTCCTCTTCCTGAAATTCTGGTCTGAAATTAGAATATAGAGTACAAAGATTGCTAGACTTGGGTCTTTAAATCTCTTATATTTATTGGTTCAATGGAAGAAAAGATTGAAATAAAAAGCCTCCAGAAAATTATAGGGTATCAGCCAACTACTGCCATGATACCGTTATGTAAATTTGTGTGTAATTATTATGAACTGAAGTACATGCCCACTCTGACTCAATTCCTATGTTGAAACTCTAACCCTCAGTACCTCAGAATATGACTGTATTTAGAGATAGTTTCCTTACAGTGGTAATCAAATTGAAATGATACTGTTGGCTGGTATCCTTATAAAAAATGGAAATTTGGACATATAAAGCAACACCTGGCATCTGTGTGCACAGACCATAAAAAAGATGGAGAAAGAAGGTGGCCATTTGCAAGTTTTGGAAGAAACCAAACCTGTTAACACCTTGACTTTGGACTTCTAGCCTTCAGTATTGTGAGAGTATTTTGTTTCTGCCACTCAGCTAGTTTGTGGTACTGTATCTTGCTATGGCAACCTTTGTAAACTAACTCACATACTATCATAAAATTTAATGGCTTTAAAAGCAGTCATTTATGTTCATGAACTTTCTGGGACATAAGGCTAATCTGGGCTATACTTGGCTGGGTAGCTCCGCTTCAGGCTTTTGGAGATTGAGATGGATCTGCTCTGGCTGTAAATGCTTGAGTTGACTGGAGAAAATCTGATTCATTATCTCTCCTGCTCCCTAAACCAGGAACAACTGGACTATATATTTCTTGACAGAAGTATAAGGCAATAAGTTGCTGGACTTAGAACTGGTATGTTATCATTTCCAACCCACGCTATGGGTCAAAGTGTCACTTAGAGAAACTGAAAGTCTACAGGTCTACTCTGCCTATGATAAGGCTAAGGTAAGGTCGGGTAAGATCAGGCGTGTAGGACAGAGTGAAATACTGGAGACTGTAATTTAATCTTTCACATGTGGCAGAGAGGCCAAGGGAAGATGAGTTTCAGAGAAGAGAAAGGAAAAGTCATTCATGGTGTCTGAATCTGAGAAATCATGGATCATGTAAGAGGACTACAAACGCCCACTGGATTTGTCACCAACATGGTAATTAGTAGGCCAAACTTAAGGAGAACTTTTTGCATGTGACATGATGGAGGTAGAAGCGCAAGCTAAAACCAGGATTGAATTGTCAAGTCAGACTCATGCATATCAGATGTACTCTGTGTTCAGTTTTCTAAACAATTCAAAGCTATAGACAGTCAAGAACTAAGAAAAGATGGTGGCCTGAGGTGTCCTTTTCTCCCTTCATTGGCCATGTACTCTCTGGTCCAAGGTGACAGAGAAGGTCCCCAAGTGAGGGGATTATTACCTTACACAGGAGAGAGTATTTATGCTGATGACTTTATAATGGTGATAATTATACAAGTATAGCAGTTTTAGAATTATTTACTGTCAGTTATCTATGATCAAGAATGTTCTGCTGAGGCTGCTGCATATATCAGGACTACTAGCAAATATAACTAGGTGGCCCGTTTACTCAGAAGTTCTGTTGAAAAGAAAATTCAACTCATTCACCTGTCTTCCTTCCTTTTTCTCGGAAAAAAATGCTTGTATTTTAAGCAAAAATGAGGTGGAGAGCCGGACTGCAAGCCAGATGTCAAAATCTTCTCCAAGTGATATGCTGTGAACTAGAATTTTTTAATGACTACAGGTAGGCAGAGAGTAGCTGATCAAATCACATGATGTCCTTCATATGCCCAGAGCTTAAAATATACGTATTGGAGCAGACGGGAGCTTTATAGATATTTATCAAATGAGTTGCAACATAAATATTCATTGACTATTCACTCATTTTCATTGAATGAGTGAGTGAGTCCCAGAGCATTGTGATTTTTCCACAACAATGTGAATAGCAGTATAGAAGAGCAATTAGGAAGAAGGAGAATTGTGACCCCTGTTCCAAACACTCAAGTACAGGAGCACACAGATGTGGCCATGGAAAAAGCCACATTATCAGGAGAGGGCAGAGTTTCAGTTAAGGCAAGAAAGTCAAGGATCAGAGGCGAGGTTGAACAAATAGCTGATGTTCTAGGTGGCAGAGCCAAAGATCCAGAGGTATGAGGAAGAGGTGTACCATTAGAGTGCGCAACCTCATTTTGGGCCAGGGATATAATAGTTGCTCAGGTTACCAGCTATAGGCTTGCAAGATTGATCAAATAATATAATTTCCCTTTGAGCAGTTTCTTTCCCTTTTACTATATCAATCGTAACTTTTTACATACTCATGTATTCTTTTTACATACTCTTATTTATTCTTTCAGTGTCTTGTACTAGCAAGACAATACAGTGTTTACACATGCAAGTCTTATTTATTTCATTTATGAGTATGGTTTCCAGTTGCATTCATTTACCTATAAAAGACATTTATCATTCTTTATGGTTGAATAGTATTCCACTGTATAAAAATAGCACATCTTTTTATCCATTCTTCAGTTGATGGGCATTTGGGTTGTTTCCAAGATCTGGTTATTACAAATTGTGCAGCTGTAAACATGGCTGAATTTATATCGCTGTGGTATGATATTTTAAGTTCTTCTGGGAAAATACTCACATGGGGAATAGCTGGGTCAAATGGAACCTCTAATTCTAGTCTTTTGAGGAATCTCCACACTGATTTCTACAGTGGTTGTACCAGTCTACACTCCCAGCAACAACTGAGAAGTGTTCCTTTTTCCCCATAACCTTGCCAGCATTTGTTATTGGGTAATTTCTTGATGTTGGCCATCATTTCTGGAGTGAGATGATATCTCAGTGTTGTGTTAGTTTGCATTTCTTGAGTGACCAAAAATGTTGAACATTTTTTCATATATTTATTTGCCATTTGATTTTCTTCATCTGAGAAATGCATATTCATCTCAGATGCCCCTTTTTGGATTGGGTCTTTAAATTTGAGGGCCCTGATTTTTTTCAATTCTTTATACACTCTAGATAAAAGTCCTTTGTCTGAGGGACAGTTGGAAAACATCTTTTCCCAATCTGTGGATTTTCTTTTGACTCTATTGATAATTTCTTTCAATGTGCAAAAACTTTTTAATAAGATGAAATCTCAGTTGTTGATTCTTTGAAGTACTTCCCATGCAGTTTGGTTTTTATTGATGAACTCTTTGCCTACCTCTCTGTCCTTGAGATTTCTAATTCCTTTGTCATCTAGTGGGTTTAGTGTTTCTGTCTTAATATTTAGATAGTTAATCCATTTTGACTTTAGTTTTGTGCATGGTGATAGACCTGGGTCTTGCTTTAGTCTTTGGTATGTACAAAGTCAGTTTTCCCAACATCACTTATTAAAGAGGCTGTCTTTTTTCCAGTGAACATGTTTGGTCCCTTTGTCAAATATAAGGTGGCAGAGTATTTTTGTAGTTGTGTCTATATCATCTATTCTGTTCCATTGATCCTCAGGTTTTTTTTTTTTTTTTTTTTTTTTTTTTTTTTTTTTTTTTTTTTTTTTTTTTTTTTTTTTTTTTTTTTTTTTTTTTTTTTTTTTTTTTTTTTTTTTTT